>JARCZZ010013298.1:0-12837 GCA_030323915.1 Brotogeris chrysoptera
AGGACTGCGGGGAGGGTCACACAAGAGCAGAGGGGCAGGATCCCCTCCTTCGACCTGCTGGCCATGCTCCTTTTGATACAGCCCAGGGCATGGTTGGTTCCTGGGCTGCGACTGCACACTGAAGTCAGCTCATGGTGATCTTCTTTGTCATCCAGCACATGCTTCTCCTCGGGGCTGCTCTCAATCCAGCCTCTTCCCAGCCTGTGTTTGTGCTTGGGATTGCCCTGACCCAGGTGCAGCACCTTGCACTTGGCCTTGTTGAACTAAATGAGGTTTGCACTGTCCCACCTTTCCAGCCTGTCCAGATCCCTTCCCTCCAGCTTGTTGACCACACCACACAGCTCTGTGTCATCAGCAACCTTCAGCTTAGAGCAGTCCATGGAGGATAAGGATAACCCAGCACAACCACTGTAACACCAGCATCCCAGCCCCTTTGATATGTCTTTGAAACTTGCCCAGCACCGTCTAGTGTCACAGATCAGTAATCTGAGCAAGACTGACACCAAAACCACCTCATTTAATAGACAAGCAGCAAGAATGTAGAAAAAATAGTTACTTTGCGAAGTTCTACTGCGACTAGCAATTGGTAGCGTGGGTATTAGTGATTAGTCATGTTGTACCTGACGGTTTGAAAGGTATAAGAAGCCCATGTAAAACCACATTCTGACGCCCTGATTTGACTGGGATACCTAGTGTGCATAAGTGAATATTTACCCTTGTAACTGTAATTGTAGAAAAGGCTTTGTATCCCAGCCTCTCTCCTCATTCAGCAAAGGCCAGGTGCCGGGGTCTTCCTCCTGGCAAAACAAGAAGCCCACTGACCTTAAGCCCACATGCTCAACATTTGCGATGTGAGAGCTGCATCAGTATAAGTGGTGTTTTTCACATGCCATGTGTCAAGAAAGCAGAGTGCTTTCCTGTGCCGGAGCCAAGGAGCTCTGCACCACTTGGAGGAGGCTTGGAGCACCTCTCCTATGGAGACAGTCTGAGAGAGCTGGGCTTGTTCAGCCTCAAGAAGAGAAGGCTCAGGGGAGACCTTCTAACAGTCTTACCATGCCTGAAGGGGCCGATTCTATGATTCATGCCCAGCAATGCAGGCAGCCCAAAAGAATTGTTTTTTGACCGTCACTGTGACGAGGGTTGTGATGCTGCCTGCGCAGAGTGCTTTGGGACCTGGTTTTATCCCCAGTCCTTTGGGAATGGGGTAGCAGTATCACTGCATGCATGTGGGCTTCTTGGCAGCAGCGAGCAGGAGCAGGCAGCCTGGCACAGGCAGCAGGACTGGGAGGTATAAGGGAGGATTGCCCTAAACTAAGAAGATAACTAATGTTTTTCAGCAAAACAGAAAAACACCTGAAGGAGGTGACCATAGCTTGAGCAGGCAGCAGTGCTGGCCACCCTGCCATCGCCTGCTTCACTGTGGGGCTCCATCGCCTGCTTCACTGTGGGGCTCATCATCTGTCTGCCCTGGAAGCTTCGCTCTCCCTGCCATGTTCCTGGTGTCCTTGAGAGTCAGATGGGCTGGCCACTGGTGACAGAGCTCCTGAAGGCTGGAAGAGTCAACAGCCGATAGTGTTAAGTCAGGCAAACGGTGGGATGCAGGGGCTGAGCCGTGGGAGACGTGATGGGGAGGAGGGAGCGGGACTCTTCTGATTCTGCCACCGCAGGTGAGCGCTCTCATGCCAGCAGCTGCCTCGTGCAGGTGGTTCAGAATTTGGCAGCTCCTCAGGAGAATCACTGGGCTCTTGGCACACAGCGAGGACTGGGGGGCTGCTGAACAGACACAGAACCGGTGTGTTTGGTGCTCCAAAGCACTTGGTTCTCAAGGCTGGGCAGGTACTGGCATCACTCAGCTGTGGGGGCCCCAACACAAGAGGGATGTGGAGCTGCTCAAGTTCGTCCAGAGGAGGCCATGAAGATGCTCTGAGGGCTGGAGCACCTCTGCTATGGAGACAGGCTGAGAGAGTAGGGCTTGTTCAGCCCGGAGAAGGCTCCAGGGGGACCTTAGAGCAGCTTCCAGTGCCTAAAGGGGCTGACAAGCAACCTGGAGATTACCATTCTGTGATTCTATGAAACTTCCCAGCAGCAAAGTCCTTCTTACAAGGGCCAGGCTGTCCTTTTGTTTGTTCTGCTTAAGCATGAACAATACCAAAGTCTCCAGTAAAATTCCACAACCTATCGTTGTGCATCATGTGAACTAATATAAATGTGAACAAAGTTAACGCACTTCCGTGCTATAAAGACTGATGTAACAACGAGGGAAGGGACTGTGGGGACGTTTTGAGGACTGGTTCATGCAGGGGTCAGGCGGAGGGTCATACAAACACAGATTGGGTTGGAAGGTACCTTAAAGCTCATTCGGTCCCAGTCCCCTGCCGGGGGCAGGGACACCTTCCCCTAGACCGGGTTGCCGGGTCCCCGTTTCAGGCTGGCACCATCCCAACCCTGCGGGCAAACCGCTGCCTCCGCGGGGGCCTGGCCCCCTCCTGCGGTCGGGCCCGGGGCTGCCGGGGTGCAGCAGCCGGTTCCCCCCACCCCCAGCCCCGAAGGGCTTCCCGCCCGCCTTGCGGAGCGGTGAAACCATGCGGGCCTTCTCCTCCGGCGCCGCACCGGCACCACCCGGGATCACCCCCCGCACCGCTCCGTGGGGCCCGGGACCGGCCACGGGACGCGGCGGGAGGGGCCGCCCCCGGCCCGCCCCGCCCCGCGCTCGGCCCTACATAGGCGGCGGCGCCCGCCCCAGCTGACCCCGGTTCAGGCTGCGGCCCGGTTCCGCCATGGCCTCGGTGCTCGGGCTCTGCGCCGCCCTGGCCCTGCTGCCAGCAGCAGCAGCCGCCGCCGCGCAGGACGTGGCGGGAGGTAAGCGAGGCCCCGTCCCGGCCCCAGCGGGGTGGGTGCAGGTTCGGGCGCCGTGGGAGCCGGAATCAGGGGCTTTGTGAGCCCGGTGATGGGCTGTGGTCCCGGCCCCGCTGGGTGCTTCCCCCCGCGCCGCAGGGGCTGAGGCTGGGGCGCACGAAGTCGTGTCTTTGCAGTTGCTCTTGAGCCCCGCTTTTGCGGGATGCCTAGTGCATGGAGCAGCCTGGTGCCGGCTGTTGCCCCGGGAAGGGCAGTGGGAGCCGGGAGGGCAGGTCCCATCCTTGTTGGGAAAGCTTCAAAGACACGTAGAAGGGCTGGGATGCTGGTGTTACAGTGTCTGTCCTGCGTTGTCCTTTATCTTTCATGGACTGCTCTAAGCATCCCTGAAAGAAAGCCCTTCTTTCTAGGGCGGAGTGTGGGCTTGTGCAGTGTGGGGCACCAGTGCATTCCTCTGAGATCTGGAAGAAGGGGTGCTGGAAAAGAAGCTTTACTTTCTCCTTTCCCAGCTGCCGCTTGTAATGTAGCCATGCATTCAGTGATGCTGACGGCCTGGCAGCCAGCCTCCGCAGTGATGGCCCTTTAGAGGAAATCCTCTTTCAGAACGGGCTGGGGGTGACAGCCTCAGGAGCTTCAGACCAGGAATAAGATGGGGGCTGTCAGATCTGGGTGTAGGGGAGGAGCAGGGCGTGCTGACTGTTCCTCCCTGGGGGGTGGAGGACATAGCGTAGCCCTGTGGCTGCTGCTCCAGGTAGAGGAGAAGCTCTAGCAAAGGGTAGGGACAGTCCCCCTTCAGGTGTGCTCACAAAGTGGGAAACTTCTCCAGCTGATGCCCAGACTTCTGGTGGCTGTGTGGCTTCTCCAGTTGGGAGGAGAGTGAGGACTGATGTGTGTTTTGCTGTCTTTCTTCACTTCTCTCATAGCCAGGTGGCAGAAGAAAACTTCTAGCGCAGCAAGAGCTGCTCTCCCACCTCTGTCCCCAAGGACTGCAGTGCTTCCCATGCTGTCCTTTGTGAGTAGGCTGATTCCCTTCCCCAAGGAAAAGCGTAGGGAGCCAGGTTAAAATATTTCCTCTGATGCAAGAGGGCTGTTTTGTGACTCCTTGTAAGCAAACAGTCTCGGGGCAGCATGGCTGCTGTGATGCTTTCCTGGCCTTGGCTGGAGGAACAGGGAAGATGCAGCTTCCTTAGAGTGTTTAAAATCTGCAATCTCTGCCTCCCGGGGTGGCAGTGTGTAAACACCCTTATCTGAGCTGTGTTCATAAACTGCCCAGCTGTTTGGAGGGCTGTGCAGAGCATGTGACTGCTGACAGTGGGTCACAGCTCAGAGCTCCTGCCAGCTGGAGAGAGAAAATGCGGCTTTGCCGCTTGTGAGCCTGGAAAACAAGCACCTCGGGCTGATATGTTTTCCCGATTAAGGCGCTGCAAAGCAGCGATCCTTCTACCAGTTACTGAGTAGTCAGGCAAACTGGTTCGTGGCCTTTAGTCAAATGGGCTGCTGTTTACACCCTTTAGGCAAGGGATGAGGTTTAAATGGCCGATCCTCAAGTGCTGGCAAACCACCCTTCCTGAGGATCTGGAGGAGCAGACCAGTGAAATGGTAGGTGAATATCCTAACGAAGGCTTTCCTGAAGAGCTAGCACTGCCCTGGAGCTGCAGGAAGGCCCAGGAAGGCAGCTGATACTAAGCCACCTTGTCCTGTGTTCAGACCTGATCCATTTCCCCACCCAGCTGGCATGAATTCCCTGTGAATGCTGTCATCCATGGTGCTGGGATGCCATGCTGGGAGTCATCTATATGCTAGGAGCTGCCTATGTTTATAGAGCAGGGGTCTTCCTCTGCCAAATGCGGTGCAAACAGGTTCTGAGCACAGGTGCAAATTTTGGCTGTGATGCCTCTTGTCACCTGGAGTGTTTCCTGCTGAAGGAGGGTTTGGATGAATTGGCTGGAATTTCCCCTCCTGTGCAGTGGGACGGTATGGGCTCCCACAGAGACCATAGCTGCGTGTCCCCCTTGTGCTCCTCTGCTTCTCTTCCTGGTAGTAACTTCCTTGCCTAGCACTTGTTTGCTTGAGCTGATCTGTCCTCTGGTGATAGAGGACTGCACTGCCTGCCCAGCGCTTGTCCTTATCTTTGCAGGGTCCCTCTGGACTCACCCCAGCTGTGTCCCTGAGCTGCCCCAGTGCCTGCTGGCCACAGCAGATGCTCAGGCTTTTAGGGAGAGGAACTTGCAGCTTGGGCCTTTGGGCTGTTGTAGTCAAGGCAGAGGACTTCTATTCCAAGGCTTTTGGGATTATCACCATGACACCGTGTGTTTTGAAGCTGGCATCTCTTGCAGCACTAGCATGCTGCATTGCTGCTGCTCTAATGAAGTGACCATCTCCAGAGTGGGCAGGAGCAGGCTCTGAGGACCCAGAGTTTTAAAGCACTGAGAAGCTCTTCAAAGTAATGAGGTGTCTTTTTTCCTTCCTGTAGATTGCAGCCAGTATACGAACAGGAGCTGCGAGGAGTGTCTGAAAAATGTCACTGTAAGTAGCAGCAGTAGAGCTCCCAACCTCTTGCAATGCCTGAAGACACAGCGTGGGCTTTGCCGAGCTGTTATGGAGCGGTTTCCCTCCTGGAAGGGTGGGCTGCTCCCCTGTCCTTGTCCTCAACATGCTGCAAATGCCCCCCACCCATGATGGTAAGAGGAAACCCTGCCTTGGTGTTCTAGGAAGAGGTTGCTAGAAACTGTTTGGGGCTTGCTGTATGGTTTTGGAGTTGATTATTGAGCTCCTCTTCATGGATGGGAGGTGCTGTTGGGGACATGCACCGTGAAGGAGCTGAGTGGGCTGGACTGGCTAGTCAAGCTAACCCTCCGCCAGCCTGTGGGTGCTGTGGTACTAGGTGGATGCAGGATGTATACCTGTGTCCCACCTTACCTCTGCTATCAGCAAACTTGAGTCAGATCTCGTGGCTGATGCAGCCAAAACCAGTTTGACCAAACTCAACCGCGCACTGGTGTTAGGGGTTGGAGCCACCAGGAGAGGAGGGTGCAAAGCTGCTAGGGGTAGTCTTTCTGGGAAAGACTAGGGATGGCACACACAGACCTACCCTGCTCATTAGCTCTGTTAAGTGCCTTGTCTCAAAGGCTTCCTTCTTGTCCCAAAAATGCATGGAATAAAGCGTTAAGGATTTGATTATTATCACCATCATGCAAGCCAGGAGGGTTCTCAGCATCTTTACTTGCTCTGGAAATCTGCACTCCCCTTGCCTGCCTCTACTGGTGCAGGCAAGCCTGCTGCTGCCTGTGCTAACCAAGCACAGCTGAGTGTCCTGTGGCTCCTGGGTGGTACCTGGCTCTCGGGAGCAGGCAGCAAGGTCCTCTTGCCGCAGCTAACAAAGCAGAGCATGGCTAACTGGCGTCACTGCTGCACACTGGTAATGCTGTGCTGCCTGTGTCCCAGTGCCTGTGGTGTGCCAGCAGCGGGAGGTGTGTGGAGTACCCTGTCCGAAGAGTCCTACCCCCGGCCGACCTCTGTGAGCTCCACTCTGCACGCTGGGGAGTCTGCTGGGGTAAGTGGATTGTGCTTAATAATAGCTGCCCTTAGTGCTTGCTGCTAAATGGCACTGGTTGCCACTTGTGATAGTGGGAATGGGAGATTTCCTTTGCCTCCCTTTGTCACTGCTGATGTAGCAATGACAGGCGGAAGTCAACCAGGGTTCTGCAAATTTCCTGAAGCATGAGCAAGAAAGCAGACTGTGAGCAGTTCCCTGCCTTCTGGCAAGAAGGATCTGTGGGGCTTTATCTCCTCTAAATACATTCCTCATGCTTTGGTGTGATAGAGGCTTCCAAATGTGGCTAGGTGCCTGTGCAATCCTTCCAGGAAGTCAAAGTGTGCACACCAGGGTCTGACTCTTCAGCTCTCTCCTCTGTGCCTCGTGGATTGTTCCTCGTGCTGCTTCTGGCCCTTCACGTTTGGCAGTGTGGCTGCCGCCTCAGACAAGCTCTTAAAATCCTCAGGGTCTCTTGGCACCAGAAGCAAGGTGACTTTGCAGGCCTGCATGGGCTTCTGGAGCTGAGCATGCCTGCTCCGTGGTCCTGCTGAGCTCTTCACCCAACTGAGAAAACAACCTTTTCCAAAACCAGCCCTGCATAAGCTGTGCTGCAACTGCCTGCCTGCAGCCAGGTCACTTCCTGGAGCTTCCTCTAGCTGGCTGTTGGCTGACTTTCCTCCTTGGTGCTCTGTTTCCTGGTGGGTTTCTGGAGAAATCAGTGTCTTTAGACCAAGCTTGGTGCACGCTCATGCTCAGACAGGACCCAGCTTTTAGGGGCTGAGGCAGGTAGGAAGCAAGCTGGGGCTTGGTTTCTCTTGCCTATCGCCTTGATGGGGAACTTGGAATTGAATTGTGGTCACCTATCATCTATTGTGCTTGAGGCTGGGCTAACTGCTCCCATACCTTGTGGAGGAAGAATTTCCTCTTTGCGAGCACTACAACAGGCTGTTCTGGAGCTTCCGTAAGACCTTGTAATACTAGTTTTTACGAAGGTAGCTTCACAAAAGGTTTGCTACAAAAGAACACATTCCTGAACTTGCAAAACTCGCTTTAGAGGACATCAGTCCTGTGAGAAATTAGGTCTTAAATGAGTCTGAATTTTGGGTGTGTGTGAGACATTTACACCTTCATCATCAGGTGGACCAGTGCCCTGTGCTCTGGGATGGACCTGTCTGTGGAAAGGGTTGATCAGAAGCCTGGGCTTGTCCCAGAATCTGAGGTTTCAGAAGCACCAATACAGACGTGCTGGTGGAGAAATTCCCTCTGGAGCTGAAGAGCTTGTTTAGATTTGTCTTACCCCCCTCGGCTGACTTCTGATCCTTGGCTATTGGGCTGCCCCCCCACATGACTGTGGGTATGTTGCAGTGCAGCCAGCAAAAGCTTCATGATGCTCCAAGGCAAGGCAGTGCTGTGGACAATCAGGTTTCAGATACCATCTTTCCCAAAGCCTTACTGGGAGCATGGACCTGCAGGCCTCCCTGCTGTTGGGTGACTAATAGAGAGGCTGTGTGAGCCCACCTGTGGGGACAAACACAAGTGTGTGCAAGCAGGTAGGTTGCTGCCTTCTGATGACCTGCTAGGCTGTGGCAGTTGTCTGCGGTTGGTATCTGGATCCATATTCCTGGCATGGTGCTTGCCGTGGTAGTCTGGGTAGGGATGCAGTATGGTTTGAGAGTCAGATGGCACAGTGATTGGAAGTGATGAAGCTCTCTGCTGGGAGCAGGAATCAGAGGCTTTGAAAGCAAGTTCAGTGGTGCAGTCAGCTCAGCCTGGAGCATCCCAATAAGCCTGCTACTGCTGAGTCCTTGCAGCAAGGAAACAGGCAGGCATCTTCTGAAATGCCCTGAAGTACACCAGGTACAGCGCTCAAACTTTCAACTGGGTTCAAGGTCCGAGCAGCATGGAGAAGAGGGGCTCAGAAGTGCTCTGAGAAGGCTCAAGTGCACTAGGATTTCTGTAACTTGGCTGCTGTGTGTCAAGTGGCTCCTAAACAAATATTTCCACAGGCCCAAGTCTCTGAGCAGTCTGTACCATACTTGGAAAGAAAGCCCTCTTTGTGCAAAGGATTTCAGGTGATGCCTAGGTACGTCTGTTTTGACTGGTGTCGCCACGGCTATTGCAGGAGTTGAGTAGGACAACCGCCTCCCTGGGACCAGGGCTCAAGGCTCCTGCTCCACCACCATGTTCCAATGGGGTTTGTGCTGTGCATGGGTGAGCAGATCCCCCAAGCCCTGGGGAGATGTGGTGGTGAGGTGAATGTAGCAGCTGTGTGCCTTCAGCTGCTTCAGCGGCACTGCAGGCCCCAAGCTGGTGAATCCCAATGGATCTCATCTTGCTTTGCCTGTTGCCCAAGGACTGTACACACTAGAAGTGCCTCCAGTCCACTGTCATCTCTTAAATGACTTCTGAGGCTGGCTCCTGTGAGCAGTAACTCCAGTGCTAGTTGTGGTCTCTGGAAGCTGGGTTGCTTTTCCCTTGATGAGTTACTGTTCACCTGGATTAGCGATTAAGACACCTTTGCTCCTGTTTCAGCTGGAGCAGATGGGTCTGAGTGCGTTTGTTCATTCCTTCATAGCCGGTAACTGAGTGCTGTAGTTTGCACCTACATATACTCAATTGGGGTGTGCCGGGGGGTGTGTGTGCGCGCTGGTACCAGCACTTGGTATACCTATAGGTAACTATGTCCAGCTTGCTTTTCTGGGCTGCTAGATGTGCCTCCAGCCCAGTGACTGAAGCTGCTGGTGACTGTATGAAGCAGCTGTAAGCTTGTGAATATTGCGTCTCCAGGCGCCCATGTATTTTTGTACTAAATGTGTTTTGTCAAATCCTTTAGTGAACTTTGAAGCCCTGATCATTGCGATGTCTGTGGTGGGAGGAATAATCCTGATCATGCTGGGGGTCTGCTGCTGCTGCTGTTGTAAGAAAAAGAGCAAAAAGCAAGTATCGGAAGGGTCCCCTGTTTGCCCGTAGTAGCTCAAATGCAGCCATGTGCTGTTGCAGAACTGAGTGCTGAGCACTGCTAACAGGCTTTTTTTTTATCAGGCCAGACAAGGAAGATGAGAGGATGGCCAGGGAGCGGGAGAAGAGACGGGTGCGGCAGGAGGAGAGGTGAGGTTACCCTGCAGCCACAGTCTCCTGCCTGTACTGTCAAACGTGATGCCAGGAGGCACGTGGGGCTCAACAATGTGCAGTCAGTGGCTGCTTCAGCCCTAGCTCAGGCACAGACCTCATGAGCAATGTCTTTCTGGGTGAGTCATGGATGCAGCATCACAACAGCTTTGTGTATTTAACTCCCTAATGGCTGCTGATGTGCATGGGCTGTGGTGGTCCCTAGTGTCTCTGGGAGGTGGGGGAGTCGAGGGGAGGCTGAGCAAACCTGGTAGCCTGGAACTTCCTTGGTTGGGAAGAAGCAAGGGGCTGTAGCTCTTCTTGCTTGGTTTTGTTCTGCCAGTCACTGACTCATGGGGTTTCTGCTTGCTTCTTGCAGGAGAGCAGAGATGAAATCACGACATGATGAAATCCGAAGAAAATACGGTACAGTATTGAATCACTCACATCAGCTGATGTGATTCGAGCTAAGCTTTAGATTGAGCTGCCTCAGTAACTGTTCCTTGCTGTGGTTACAGCTGCAGAGACATGGCCAGCAGTGAAAACAGTCTCTGCTTCCCCTGTTTCAGTGAATTGCTCTCTTGCCCTCAGGAAGCAAGTGTAGAAATGCTTGGATCATGGCCTGTGACCCACACAAGTGCTATGCCTCTTAGGCAGGAAAGAGTATTTGACACTCTGGGGGGCTTGTGTCCTCCGAACTCACCACATACAAGAAGTTCCTGGGGCTTGGCTGGAGGGGAGAAGCAGAAGCTGGTAGACACAGCACCAGCTGCATGCTGCTGCTGTTCAGTTGTGGCCCTCTGGCAGCCCTGTGGTCAGTGGTGCTGGGGAGCCAGCAGCCTGGGGGCCAGGCAGGAGCCTGGATGAGCACAGAGTAGGCACCAGCCTGACAGCAGAGCCAGTCCTCTGTGCTGGCAGCAGGTCCATGGGAGGTGTTGGTTCAGTCCCTGAGTGCTGGGATGGCACAGCCTCCCTCCTGGGGCTGGGTAGTCCTTCAGGTGAATCCTGTGGCCCTGGGGCAGGTGAGGACCTGCCGGAGGGGGACAGCAGGCTGGAAGGAAGTGAAGAGCAGCCTGTTGCTTGGAGCTGGTGGAAGGTCTCTCCTGCCTGCCTGCTGAGGGTCTTGACAGGGTGGCTGTGGAGCAGGGAGCAGTTGGGTTCATGCACACTGAGTGTGGTGGTCTTTTTGGGTTTGGGCTGGGAGGAGGGTGGAAGTGGAAGACCAGCGCTTCAGGGCTGTCTTGCTGCAGCCTGACTGCACAGTTGCAGTCCTGTCCCATGTGGCTTTCTTCTTCAAGTGTTGGGATGGGGCTGGGAAAGCAGCCAGCAGAGTGGCATGGGGGCTTCTTACTGGCTCAGAAGTCAGCTCTGTACCCTGCCCTGCTGTCTCCCAGTCTGCGTGTATAGGAGCAGAGGGACCAGTCTAAGATCAGTTATTATTTAATTTGGGTCTGAGCTCTCTGCTCCCAAGTCCAGTCCAACAGGAGGGGTGCTCTGGGAAATCAGTCATGCTGCTAAGCCTGGACTTCATACAGCCTGCATGAGAGGAGTTTGCCATCAGGTAGAGCTGCTTAATGGATCTCCTCTTGTGCAGAGGAGGAGAGTGAAGTAGCGCTGACTGCATGTGCAGCTTGAGTAAGAGCAGGTCTTTCAGAAGGGCAGCAGGACAGGAGGCTGGATGAAACATGAATGACAGTTGTTGACAAGAACTGGTTTCTTGCTGGCTGCGGCTGGCATGACAGCTGCTGTCTGAATGAATCTCTCATCTTTTAGGCCTGTTCAAGGAAGAGAACCCTTATGCAAAGTTTGAGAATTAGCATCTCCAGATGTGCCCACCCTGGTGAATGGTACCCTCCCAGAGCCACAGGACTCCATGCTTCCCCTGCCACAAGGAGACCACCATGGTGCCACTTATCACTTCAGCTGCCACAGAAGATGAGCCAAATGTTTGGTGACATCATTGTCCCTATTCCAGGTGCTTGGTCTGCTCCAGAGCTTTGCTTTTGCTCTGCTGGTGCAGAAACACATGGTGGCGATACTGGAGGATGATGTTTCTTCTCACTTATCCCTGGGGTGGTTACAGGGTCCAAAGCAATGCAATTAACAGTCCTTCTCCCTGGACAAGGGCAAAAGCAACCTTATGTATCTTGCTCCTGCCTCACCAAATACTCTTCACACAAACACAGACAGAGTCACGCTCTTCTCACCTTTCTTTTTCTTTTAGTATAGGCAAAAACTAGTTTCTTGACTCGCTGGTCAGCAGGAGGCCTTGTCTATTACTCCAGGTGCCTGTACTTGTCCTGGCACATGGGCATTCCTTTCAAAAAGCACAAGTTTCTGATTATCTCAGGCCTCCAGTAGGGCAGGCCCATGTGCACATTCTCACTTGCAACTAATCTGGGGAAGTGCCCCAATACTCCTACCTCTGTGTGCCTTTCTAGAAAGGTGGTCTCCTGGGCTTGGTGGCCACCACTGATAGCAATACTGTAGGATTCAAATGCCTTTACACTATGTTGACTATATATTGAACTGATTTGATTACTGTGCATTACCTTTTTGGGGGGTTTTGTGTGGTTTCTTCTTTCCTCTTTATTTCCTTCTATTATTATTCTTGTACTGTTCTACTTTAATTTCAGTTATTAAACTTTTCTTATCTCAGCCTGTGGATTTTTACCTTTTCTCCCAGTTCTCCCCATCCCACTGGGCAAACGAATGCATGGTAGTTAGTTGCCAGCTGGGCTTAAACCACAACATCGTGCTGAACCAGGGTGGCAGAGCGACCTGCTCCACGTGGGGAGCCCGCTTCTTGCCTGGGTGGAGGGTAACTGTGCCCTGGGGACTAGCAAGGGGTGCTGAGGCCCCCCCCCCCCCTTTACTGGTTTCCTATGTGCCACTTCGTTCATTGCCTCAGCACTGTGCACCAGGGGGGGTTAGGGCCTCGGGTACTGAGTGAGAGGGAAGGATAAGGCTGTGGGTGCTTAGGGAGAGGGTGGGATATACGGCTCGAGGTGGTAGGAGAGGGGATCGTTGCCGTTCTCTTCCCTGCCGGTTTGCCCGTCCTGGCAGGGATGCATCCCACGAAGGAGAGGGGGAAAGGGAGCGTTGCTGGGGACGCCGCGTGCTCTCCGGAAGGCCAGCGCGAGGCAAGCGGCTGAGATGGAGCTCCGGGGGCTGCCGCGGTCCCCGGCACCGCCGCGGGGCCATCGCCCGAGCGGGACGCGCCCGCTCCCAGGGGGCCGTCCCCCGGGATCCCTCCGCGCCTACCCGCGCGGCAGCGGGACGCCGCGGCGCACAGCGCCCCCGTGCGGCTCGGCGGGGCACGCAGCTCGCCCGGCGCCCCC
>JARCZZ010013300.1:0-21043 GCA_030323915.1 Brotogeris chrysoptera
GTTCTTAAGATGGTCTCTAATCAGATCCTCTCCTACAGTGAGCCCAGGGTCTTCATTCTCATAGTCCCTGTGTCTGCCTTCCAAGACTTGGGTGGTGTGGTCAGAGCATTTTTGCTGGTGAAGATTGAGGCAAAGAAGTCGTTAAGAACCTTAGCCTTCTCCAAATCCAGGGTAGCCAGTTTTCCCAGTAGGTTCCAGATTGAGCCTACATTGTCCCTAGTCTGTCTTTTATTTGCAATGTACCTATAGAATCCCTTGCTTTTATCTTTCACATCTTTAGCCAAGTTTAATTCTAAGTGGGCCTTAGCTTTCCTAACCTGGTCCCTAGCTTCCTGACAACATCCTTGTATTTTTCCTAAGCCGCGTGCCCTTGCTTCCGCCTTTTATAAGCCTCTTTTTTCCTTTGAATGAAGACACTTTTGGCTTTTCAGCAAAGAATCCAGATTAAGTTGTTTTTACTGTGGAAAAGGAAGGAAAATAAAGAAATCCAGCCTTTGAAATAAAAAATAAACATTCAGCGTTTCAAGGTCAAGTGCATATGTGGGAAACGAGTGAAGGTTCTGCTTTTCATGCCTGTTGGCCCCTTTTATGAAATTACTGCTTTGCATTTGCCCTCTCATTTTGCTGTCTTCCCCTTGATGTTTTGACTGAAAGCAGGAAGTAGAGCAGTAGGTGAAAGCTCACACACAGAGGGAAAAAAAAGATTTTCCATGGTAAAAAAAAAAAAAAAGAAAAAAAGAAAAGATTTTCCATGGTAACAAGGGGTTGGGGTTTACACAGAGGACAGAGAATGTTTAACTTAAAATGTGAATCCAAAGCTGGTTGTGCCCACCTCTAGGCGTAACCAAAACAGAGCAGGCACATTAAGTTCAGTTCCACTAAAAACACAGACCAAGCACAAGATGGAAAAGGGCAACACAGGATGGTGAGGGCTTCAAGTGATGCGGAGAGAAAATTCCACAGGAAAGTATTAGTGTGAACATAAGCCAGCTGTGTTATTTAATGATGGGAGGCAGGTCCTCTGTGCTCTCAACTTTTTGTGTGTTTTCTTATAACAGCCAAGCATTCCATTCAGGTAATATTCACAGTTTGCACAGCCACTCTATAAGTGGCTATATAGGGGCTATATCTATAAGAGCTGCAGATTTTCAGTGAAAAGCCATTAAAGCAATCCAGTTCTCACTTTGCAATAAACACAGCTGTGCTTTGTGTCTTCTTTGCTTACACTGTATGTCTTAGTTAGAATTTCATATTCTTTTAGTTTTGATAGATTCTGATTAATCATGAAACTTAAGAAAAATGGCTGGAACTGAGATTCAACTCGGTTTGATTCCTCAAATCCCCTTGATGGTCAACAGACCTGCAGAAACTCCTACAAGTCATCTTTGAGTAAAATTACTGCCCAGCGCCCCACAGATACTGTCAAGACTCCATTCTCCTCTCTCTTCCATTTAGAACACTTAGCATATACAAAGACAAGAAAGCAAACAAATCCTTCAGTTAGGATTGCCTTCTCCAAAGAGAAATCACTGGCTCTGATGGCATTGCCTCTGGTTTCCCAACCACCTTCCCTCTGCTGCCTGATAGAGAAAGTTCAGCTGCAGGCTGATAAAACACATGAGAACATAGAGAAATCTCATAATTTGGGGATGTCAGGACTTAATCTGCAGTAAATGAGTGCACACACTTGCTTCAGTCATGACCTCTCTGCTCAACAGCCGTAAACCTGGGGTGCTATGGTTCACTTTGTGGTGTTTAGGCAAGCAGAAAAGGTATGGCCTGTCCTAGTTTAAGTTCAGCTGTGAAAATGGCAATGTATGTTTCCACACCAGGCTGATACCATGGCAATCATAGCCCGTGTAGGGAAAAAAACTAATCCAGACTGTGGCTGCAAACCTGCTTTCTGTTACCACCCCTCGTTTTCAGGTGCTTGAGTCTATGACAAACAGCTGCCCACAGAGTTGAGTTTTTCCAGACAAAGTCATTGTTCAAAATGTAAACAGTTACTTTCAAAACTAGGTGCAAAAGCATTGAAGAGTTATTATCTGAGAGCTGAGAGGAGTTGTAAATACTCCTTTCTCACAATAAAAAATTATCTGGTCTCCTTTTGACTAATTCTATAGCTGAGCTGGCTGATATTTGCCACTTGGTATGTTCAGTTTATACATACTTAAGCCCCTAAACCGTACCTCCAGAAGGCTAAGGTACACTTTGAAAATAAGTATTTATGGACGGTATGCCGGCAACAGCAAGAACATAGATACCAAGAGAGGAGCTCTGATAAAGCAGCAGTCATGTACTCTGATAAGTATGCTCCTGGTGTAGTGCATTGAACTGGCTGAGCTGGAGTTAATTTTCTCCCTAGCAGACCTCATAGTGCTGTGCTTTGTGTTGGTAGCTACAAAGGTGTTGATAACACACTGGTGTTTTGGCTGCTGCTGGGCAGCGCTCACATGGCATCAACATTGTTCTTCCAACATTCTCCCTCACCAGCAGGCTGGGGAGAAGGGCAAGATCTTAGGAGGGGATGCAGCCAGGACAGCTGACCCCAACTGACCAAAGGGATATTACAAACCACACAATGTCTGCTCAGCAATAAAAGCTAAGAGAAAGGAGGAGCGGGGGGAGTCTTTGTTATGATGTTTGTCTTCTGGAGCAACAGCTACGCATACTGAAGCTATACTTCCCAGGAAGTAGCTGGACACTGCCTGCTGATGGGAAGTAGAGAATAATTCTGTTTTCCTTTGCTTCCACATGCAGCCTTTGGGTTTATTAAATGGCCTTTATCTTAACCCACAATTTTTCTCAATCTTCTCCCCCTCCATCCTGCTGAGGAGGGGAATGACAGAGCAGCTTGGTGGTCACCTAACATCTAGTCAATGTCAACACACCACATGTAGCTATCCAGCCCACACTGAGACATGAACCAGTGAGCCTTTGTCAGTGCCTAACAACACCAAAGTCCAAGTCTGTGCATGTGTTGGATTGAGACTGCAGCAAAACTGGTAAAAATGAATATGTATATGAAGCTGCAATGCTGATCAAAGCCTGCAAAATCCTTTTAATTCCCTATATCTGTGATACTACATATGCCATGATCCTTACATGAGTCCTCAGGCACAAGCAGACATGCTGTAAGGTGCACACAGCTGGTTTAAGTTAGAGGTTAAGAAAGAGGCACCCCTCTGCTGGGGCACCCCCTACCACAGAGATGGTAACCCCCAACCAAGTAGTGGGCAGGAACTCCTGAGGATGAAGACACATTCAATCGCCCCAGCAGGGTTTGCACTGGTTGATTTAAAGTACATCCACAAGTATGCTACACAATATTTCGTAAGTGATTTTTAAATGAAATGTCAAAATACCTTTGACAACACAGTCGTGGGGGTGAAAAAAAAAAAAACCAAACAGAAAATACATATGGGCCCTGAAGAGCTCTCAGTAGCTGGGAGGCACATGGAGGGTGGCCCATGTTTGAGAGGAAGAGCTCAACCAGCATTCAGGAAAAATTCCCTGTGAGTGTGCATGTGGCATTATAACCTGATACATGAAACATGCATTTTACTCTTTAATATCATGGAATCAGCTTTCCACTCTGAAAGTGATACAATGACACTGTGCATGGCAGTGAAGAAGCATAACTATTAATGTGTGTAGGCTGAAGTGCATGCATGCTGGAAACACTGAAGAATTGCTTAGGATCTGAGAAGTTTAGGGAACTTTGACCTAATTAGGTACAATACCACCCCCATTTCCCTCTGCTTTTTTATTTCTTTCCCAAGGAGACATCACCTGAGGGAAAGTTCTCTGATTAATAAGTTCTCCCAACTTCAGAGATACAGAGATTGCATTTCCAGCTGAAAGCCTGAGTTACAAGTGAGGCTGGAACTGAAACTTGTTTCAGCCTGTAAATCACAGGACTATGTGCCATGGGCCAAGCTGTGTTTTGATTTGGTACAGCGTAAAAAGATTCCTATCAGAGCACCCCATATAAACATCCAAAAAAGATCATATTTCTAAGCCCACAGCAAGGAGCAGATGTAATTTTCCATGATTCATTTATGGGTTAAAAAAGTCAAGAGAAGTATTACAAAATGTTCAGTTCAGTTCAGTAAAAAATAGCTACTAGCTATACATTAAGCAACCTCCAAATACATGATAACTTCTGGGAATGTCAACCAAAGAGTGCACAGACTGGTTGGTAAATTGCTTCTGTGTCAAAAATAACGAGTGTGTTTGTTGAGCAAGGTCATTACAGTGGTTCAAAACTTGCGGTCAGCAGCAACATCTGGATGTTGCTGAGTCTGCAATTTCATGGCAATACAAATATCAACAGACTGGCCAAGCAGTGCAGTCAGTTTCTGTAACTGAGCACTCCAGGATATGTTTGAGACTGATTTATTAGAAACTTCATCAACAGCTGAGTTAAGATTTTCCCATTATAGCCTTTTGAAGTGCAAATGTGAACAAAATTACAGCACATTGCAAACCCAATATATTTTATCCAAAGTTTTGTATATGATTTTGATTTAAAAATGCACAAGTCTGAACACTCTTTGGAATGTTTGTTTGTTTTTTCCAGCTGTAGATGCGCTCAGATCCAAGTACATCAAAAGATAAAGTAGCTTCGCTAAAGTTTCTCCAGGGAAAAGACCTAGTAAATCCAACTATTGAGAGAAACTGGTAATTAACATGAGATGAGGTGCATTTGGCAGCAGCAAAGTACATTTCTGGTCTTCTGTCTTATCTATATATCTCATAGTTGTTGTTGAACTTTATTATTACAACAATCTTATGAAGACTGGCCTTATTTTGTTAGCACAGTATATATTTAATGTGTATAGGAACTGATAAAAAGATCTCAAAAATGAGTTTTGGGGGTGGTGAAAGAAATCAGCTTCTTCCCATGGTTAATTCCACATGCAGAAAATAATAGAATTTGCTCATTTATATATTGTAAACTCTTCACCCAGCTGTAGCTAAATAGCAGTAAAAGTATTAGCAGTCATACATTGAACCAGGAATCACCATAGAACCATCTTTCTAACATTTCCAAACTTTGCTTCCTTGATCCTCTGGAAAAATCCAGAAGACTTTTATAACAAGATGAAGAATTAAACAGCATTTTCTCTATGATCTAGCTATAACTTTCTATAAAATTATTTTCAATGAAACAATATAGTTTAGATAAATGTAATTTCCACTGTAAACTTTCAAAGTTTCTGTAGAATCTCATTAGCTTCCATACTATTGTGATTTTTCCACAGAACCATGCTCAGCCCTAAATACCAACCACCACACACCACTATTTACAGAAACTGTATGTTCCTGACATTCACATTCATTACCACAACATCACTGTCTCACCCAAGCAGCAGTCAAGTGACTAATTCCTTTCAGTTCCTCACTCCACTGGCTTCCTGTTCCAGATTTCCTAACCGCCTAAGCTTATTAGGTATTCAGATGAACAGGTACCCTGATAAATGTTTTGTGCAAGTGAAAATCTAAATGCGGCATGCCTTTCTGTATGCTCTTGAACATGAGCATTCCAAGGCTTGAAGGGTGGCATGGAAGGGGTGAAGGGCAGGTGAGAGGCAGGAGGGAGTCTCTGCATGCTGGTGATAGAGCTGGTAGGGATGTCAGTCCTGCTCATGGGACCTACACTCACAGCAGCAATGTACTATTGTCTATTTAGCTTTATTTAGCTTACTAAGTAAAACTGCCAGACAAGATTTGTTGGGCTTTTTTTCTGCCAGCATGTAGAGAATAGTTCTGTCCTCACTGAACTACAAATAGTACTACCCAAGGACGATGCTGAGGAAATATGATATATAGGAAGAAAAAACAGAATGCTTCAGGAGTTTTAATCAGGGGCTGAGACAAGTTTCAGGAGTATGAATTACCACTTTGATGAGAGGAGAGCAGGAAACAAAAGGAGAGCAATGGTTGAAATAAAAACGTCATTCTAACATTATTAGTTTACAGGTTTGAGATGCTGGGGATTTGGGGGTTTTTTTTTTTTGTTTTTTGTTGCCTTTTCTTCTTTTTTTCCTTTTTAAAAGCTAAACATTAAACTTATTCAAACAGACATCCATCTGCCCTTCCTGGATTCTAATGCAGCTCCTGAAATCTGATCTGAATTCATATAGGCAATAGTGTCCTTTGAAGTTAGCAAGCACATAAACACAAAAGCTTTATCAGTAGGGCCATTCATACAGCAGTAAAGTGATTGCAAATTCATCCAGCCACAGCCTGTCCCAGCACAAAAACCATTCCCAACAAAGCATCTAATTTTAAGGATAGGATCCCACTCCCTGAGCACACACAGTCTCCAGTTACTATGTGGTGTGTCGGGCATTTAATAGGAACAAGAGTGGAATTGACCCAGCGACGCCTAGGACAAGCTGCAGGGCTCTTACACAGGCATATGTGGCCTGAGTCACTCACTGACTATATAGCAACAGTGAGCTGAAGCTTTAAAAAGATCTAAAAACAAGGTACTTCTTGTGTCGTTCAATAGCTGTGCAGCACCAAGTAGGCTGGCAGAGTCTGTTTCACAGGATGGCACAGGTCAAACTGATCTGCGGTCTGTAATTTTAGCTCTCTGCCCAGCACAACGTAGCAACAGCCTCTTCTAGCTGGCTCTTCTGAGAGACCTCCTACCCACAACTTCCTTCCTACAGCCCAAATTAACAACAGTTTCTGTCAACATTAGCATAGTTCAGAATGTCTCATAATGATATAAAGCATCATATAGAGAACTATAAAACAATACAGAATGTCAAGAAGTGTCCAGTTAATTTCTGGGGTGTCCTACATTATCAGGGAAACCTACAGGTTTCCCCTAAGTCATCAGGAGACTGTTAGGCAGTGGGACATTCCTCAGCTCCATTTGCCTCATCTCCCAACTCCCATTTAGCCTATCAGGATTGTCACTTGCCAAGGATATTCTCAGATGAAGCAATTAGATCAACATCCTTATTTCCATCCCCATTGCCATTTTTCCAGCTATACATTCACCTCTGGAAATGTCACACTGTAAATAGAGTCACAACTTCATTAAACCACAAAGGTGATTAGATGCACACTGTCTGAAAGCAGTATTTCCTATCATTGCCAGGCACGACACAATTCACACAAAATTGTGGCAGCTCCAGGATCATATGCTGTTGGGTTTTCATACAGCTTTGTTTGTCCTTCTGTGTAATTGCAATTCCCCAGCAACTGCAGGGTAAGTTTCTAACATAGCAGGCGTTCTTATCTTTTGGCTTCTCCGGAAAAATTGTCAGCAGGTGAAAACTCAGGATTCATTAGTGCTGTTCTGTGGTTTCACTCCTCCCATCTCAAATCACAGTTTGATTCAGATATCTTCTGCTATGAAGCGCTTTATTAGTTTGTTAATATTTTCCAACTGTTTGATGGGAAATAATAGAAACTAGTGGTTACTCATCTAAAGCTGTATTTCCTTCAAAATTACTTAAAACTCAATCTCACATCAGACCTGAGCTTTTCCTGAAAATTCTGTCTAGCTACCTAAAGTTGTATATGCATGGCAATGCCTCCTCTTAACAGTATCTTAGGAAACAGGGAACAATAGAGGACAACTCCAACATTCATTTTATCTCTAGCTAACAAACAAATTGGTAATTATTTTCTTTCAATAGATCAACAGTTCCTTTGTCAACAAAAAGGCCCCTTTGCTTTATTTGGACTGTATTTCTGTCATATACAACATATAAATAGTTTCCAGGCTTTCATTGTTATTTTGAAACAAATTTAAAATATATCCAGCCCTGCGTGTCTTTTTCCTGTCATTTAATGATTTTTATATGGCACATGAACATATTTTTTGTTGCGCATTAGGAAGTACAAGATGCACAAAAAAGAAATTCATATTTAGGATTAACATGCAAGTGATCAAAAGATCTGGGCATACACTAACCTGAGTAGTTTTCTATCAGGAAGAGCTTTGTCTCATGTAATCATTTGTCTGAGATTTGAAGGGGAATTTATAAACTTGACATGATAAAAATGTAACTCAGGAGTTTCCTCAAGGCCCTTTAGTATGTTTATCTGCTGCAACCAAGTCTCTTTCAACTTTGTATTCAGTTCATATTTGAAAAAATCCTAACCTCTGGATTAGAGGAAACATGGAAAGGCTTATGAGACCATGGAAAAGGTTTATGAGACCCTTTTGGCAAAGACAAAAGAGGCTTGTAGATATTTTTAGCTAAAATAGACCTCTTACCAAAACAAGTAAACACAAAGGGACATTTTCACATCTATGGATTTAGGCCCCAAGCAAAAAACCTGCTGTTTCTTTGTTGGTGTTTGGCTGCCCTTCTATCAGAGCAATCAACAGATATTCTCCTTTGAGGGGTCTAGGGACAAGTTCTTTTTATTATCATTCCTTATTGTCCCTTTCTGTAAAGCCTTGAACACTCTCCTTCAATTTCTCAAAACCTCCCCACTGAAAACCTATGCCTCACATCGATTACTTTGCACAACAGTGGTTTTGGGTAACAGATTTGGGTAACTCGTAGGCATAAATGTTCCCATATTCTCCTCCAAAGAACTCTTGTGTTCCTTCCTGACTGCTGGAGTGAGTATGAGGTGCTAGCTTTAGCTTTGCACTGATCTGTTTGTACTCTGTGGCATGTTAATTTTTCTTCTAGCTACCTTATTTTTGCTACAGATAATGCACATTTTTGTTTGTCTAGGTTTAGTCCAGCCAATCTGGCTCTTTCCAGAGCTGATTAGAGCTTCTAGTCATGCTCTTCCACTATGTTTTCATTGATCGATATCTCTCTTTAGAACATCAAATCTAATTGCATTTTCTACTGAAAAAAATCACATGGCTAAGCCAAACCAAACAAGAGCCTGAGGAACCTGCATCTCCCTGAAAGGGTGCTGAATGTAAAAACCCTCTGCATTTCCCTCATGCCACCTGCAAGCACCCTCCTGGTGCATCACGCATATAAATTTATGCGGTTTCAGCAATTTTTGAGAGAAAAAAGATAATTCCTTTGTAGGTAGAAGTAAAATGGTCTCTTTCTTATGCATTTGTTTAAATATTTGATCCTACAAAGAAGCAGCTGTTTCCATCCTCCCTTCCCCCGGTTATCTCTTCATTGAAGGTACACCCCAAAATTTCAGACACTGGTGAAGTACATACCACGTGGATGTTTCTCATTCTACTCTCTATTCCATTACAAATACTCAACTGTACAACGAACAGCCTCTAAGGACTGGAGTTTGTTGAGCCTGTGACACTGCTTTTACTTCCCAAGTGGTTTTTAATAGCTGATACTTTTACAATATCAGAGTCTCATCGCACTACTTTGTAAATCTGCTTCCTTGCAAAAGCCAACCCTCACACGTACTCCTCACAAGATCTTGACCTTGCCATTGATCATCATTAAATAAAGTCTGCTCTATTGGAATGGAGTAATGTCAAGTCATACAATTATCTTCTATCCCCAGGACTCATCTGAGTGAGAGAAAGAGGTGAAGTCCAGACTGAGGGACTCACAGATGCTTCTGAGCTGTTGGCTGTAGCCAAGTATCAATTTTGTTTTAGGTGATGTGCATCAATGTGCATCCTGCTGTCCTCTCCCTCCCACACTGCCAGCACTCTTTCTCACAGGAAGACAACATAGACATGTGCTGAGCCAGTGTATCTGTGTGATACTGCCTTAACGGAGATAAGCGCTCTTGAATTAAGGCTGTGATAGCACTGAGGTATCAGCTCTCCTTCTCCCAAATGATGCGTCTTTTCCAACAACATGCCCCCACAGCCACCCACATGAGGTCTTGTGCCTGTAGGACAGAGCTGGCCATTAGGTACACTGAGCAAGGCAGGAAGGAGAGATGTCTGCCAGCCCCACAGCTTGCAACCTGGAGCCAGCAGTCTGTCACACACACTTTCCACAAAAAAAACAAACAAACAAAAAAAACCACAACAAAACAAACGGAACATAAGATGCTTCTACTCAGGATGTGGATCCTGACCCCTTTTTTCATTCACCGACATTATGGAGAGTCAGAAAACAAGCTGTGGATTTTTGCACAGGGTGAGACAGAGTCTTCTGTGTGGGGATGTAAGACAGTTTATGGTATTTCTGGGTTTTGACAGAAGGATCAGCCACTAAATAATAATAATAATAATATATATAATAACAATAAATGCAGCCAATACTTCTCAGGTGTTGGCCCTGAGGCCAACAGGATATATCCTGTATATCCTGATATATGCTGACCTGTGTTTGTGGGGTGTTCAGCATCAGAATGGTCTCTGCACAAAGCAAAGCTGAAGGACAGTACCATCACAAACACAGAAACAAATAGCGATCATGGTGCATTAAGACATTTTCCTTACCACTGCAAGAAACGGTGATGGTAAAAATCAGTTGTTACAAGATTAGAAACAGGGGAGCTGCCCATGTAGCTGGCTGAGCCATCATTGTACAAGGGGTGGGGAGGAAGGAGCAGTTGCTGCTCCTTTTTCCAGTTAGGCAGAAGGCTTTGCAATCAGCATGCCTCCCTGGTCACTTATAAAAGCTTTGTGCAAACAGAACCAACAGATTTTCTGATAACCTCCACCAAAAAATATTTCTTCCTTTTCTGCTTTTGTTGTAAGGAGGTATGTGCTCCCCTGAGCAATTCATGTAACCAAGAAATAAAAGCTTTTTGTCGGGTACATAAATTTTTCCAAAGAAGAAACACCCTTCAAGCCCAGCCGCAGTAGTGGCCGCTGGTACATGACAAATTCTTCTCTTCCACCATGAAAGCCTTTTATATTTGTGAATTTCCAAAGACATGCTATGAATAATGTTAGACAGTGAAGCCAGGTACAGAATTTTCATCTTGGAAATAATTCAGAGTGGGTCTTAGCGTTGCAAATGAATTTTTGCCAATAACTGTGGTTCAGTCTCTAGGAAATTGCACGGCCAAAGCTCAGTCACTCCAGTAGTCCCCCAGAGAACGCCATAAACAAAACACTTGCTGGACACAGACCATAATGTTGGTGGAACAAGCAGAAATGAAAGCAGACAACTACCACTATTTCGTCAGCTTTTTCTTTCCCCATGATGAGCGTCTGTGGGGCATGCACATATGTGCATGCTTGTGTGCAGAGGCATTTAGAGGCCTCTGTGAGCAGGTGAACACAGCCAGCTTCTTAGGCATGGGCCAATGGGGTGTCCAAGCCAGAAACCGCTCCCCAGAGCAAGGAGCAAGAGAAACCAGTGAGCCCCTGACTTGAGCACTCTCATCCTGGGGCCACAGCCTGCCTATGACTGAAGCCAGACTCACAGGGAGGTTTCCTATTCCATAAACTCTGGGGTTTGTTTCCTGTTGTTCATCAGCCAGCAGCTGCCAGGACCAGGACAGGCTCAAGAAGGCAAGGCCATGTGTAAACATTCACCAGCAATTAGTTCAGAGGTGGACTGACAGAAAATACAAACATTTCAATTCCTTACCATGTATTATTATGGACTTAACACCATCAGTTCTTATTGATGCACGTGACCGAAGCAGGACTTCACAGTCTAGCCTGAAACTGCCTACCATGGAGACCGTCTCAGTATTGCACTTGGGGAATGCTTATTTGCAGTTTCCCAGGAACATACTAACAGAGGTCCTTGCTCTGGCACCAGACCCACTTGCACAGACCACCCAGGCCATGCAGGAGGGTTTGAAGATAGCAGTATAACACAGCAGAATGTAGCACTTGTTTCTTCCCTGGCAGCAATCAACGTTAGACCCATACCAAAATGACTGAATGTCTTCTTGGATCATTGTGGTCACACTCCTCTTGTAAGCTCTCTTTCCTCTAGAAGAGGGATACTTTCTCACTCATACACCACCACCTAATTGCAGAGTCCTGTCATGATCTTTTCCTAAATAACTGATTGGAAGATATTTATCACAATGCCTTTCAGCAGGATTCAGAGGTGAGGGCTAAGGAAGACCAAAGCCAGTCATATTATAAACTAATGCAAATCTATTTGGTGGTAGGAGAGACTAAGGAAAATCTGGCAAGATCCACAAGATCTTCCAAGCTGAAGAGTTAAAATACAAACATGTACACCAGTATTAAAATGAAAATGCCTCAGAATCTTGTGTAAAGGCTATAATAGCTGCTAAAGACATAAGGGTATAAGACTTTGATATATTTAGGGATTTATCACTAGATACCTTGTAAACAACCTGCAATAGTGCCTCAACATTCAGTCAAGTCTACAGGCCCATGAAGGAGTTCACAGATTTTAAATGGGCTTCTGAAAAATTAGTGTTGATGAGCATTGTGACTGAAACAAAACCAATGCACTTCAAATGTCCTAAAGTTGTCAGTATGCCATATAACTTATATTTTGAGATAATATTGATCTTTCAGTCTACACTTATGGCAGTAGAAATGGAATTTATATACAGTGGAAAGGCTTTACTGTTCACTTCCCCTCAGACTAAAAACCTAGTCAACATCTATTTCAGGAAAATCTTGAACAAATGACAAAGTCTGCTGCACTTGATACCTGTGGCCGCTATTAATCAAGAGTCTATTCTTCTAGGTAAGCAGTACAAATGGCATGAGAAGCACACAAGGCAGTGAAGAGGTAGCTGTGAAAAGCCATGCCTGACTGCAAAAGCAAAACAACTCATAGCACTCTGTGTTCCTGTAACAGAATAACAACTCCCAGATTTTGGCCAGCTTTGGATTCCAGTCCCCAGGTATAACACACTCATTTTGATACTGTGATTGCACATTTTCTGCAGTGGCTGTGTTAGCCGTTGATAGCTTTCCTTTCCTGTTTATAAGGATATGTTTTCAGCCTCCATTGTGAATTTATCAGTCGGAGTTGCTCACTTTCAATACTGCTTAAGGTGAATGGCTTTTCCCTCTCATGCCCTTAACACAGTTGTACTTTTTTTCCAAATAAAGCACAGCTATGACCCAACTTATAGCCCTACGTAGTTTTTGTGGTATTACAGTGCTCTTCCAAGAACATGCGGGCTCATAAGTTTATATGGTATGTGCTTCCTAACATTAGCATGTAACTGTGTTCTTGGAATAACACCATTTCTGCACTCATTCTTTTGTGTGCTCATGTTTACATTGGAGATGGCTCAAATTTCTCCTGCATGGAGGTGTTCTTCAGTATTCGTGTCCAGTACTTCACAAAATGCACAGAACTGTGAATGGTGTACTTCCAGTTGTGTAATCTATTGTTGGGTTTTTAAAAGTAGTTGCATCATTACAAGAAAGCTCCTGCCTGTGATTTCAGTCTAACAATGTCAGTGATGTATCTGGACTGTGGATGTCTTCTGTTTTAAGTGTGTTTAATGGGTTACCACTTTTGTTGATGTTTGCTAAGTTGGACATGAACAATAAGCAGATACAGATGCTCACATTAGCTACTCTAAGGCATTTGGAATGGGTCATCATCTTTGATTTAGCCTGGTGCCTAGTTCCTTCATATGCTGACATTTCCCACTCTCTCTCAAGTAAATTGTATTATAACGGTCATACCTACCCCAACTTATGTAAGGATATGTAGTGAACATGGAGTTCTAGAATGAGAAAGACATGGATTTGGTTTCTTGTGGATTGTTCACAAATTTTTTTGTGATTAATTTTTTCTTGAACAATGGTGGAGGCCAGAGAACACTGATATTTCTAAACAAATAAAATACAGGTTGAACATCTTGTAGCCCACAGGACCAACAACTTGAGAATTATTCCCTCAAATGGCTATGTAAATCTTCATTAAACTGTATCTTTTTGAATTCCTCAACCAAAAAAACACCACAAACCCAAAATAATAACAATAAAATATTAATCGGTATTGCTTCACTGTACTAACTGTATTAGCTGAAAGAAACCACAGTGTGTCAGGTGCCTTCAGATACATGGCCTAAAAGAAGCCTAACAGATTAATTGATGCTTCCTATTAAGCATATAGAAAGTTTAATTGTTGCCTTGCCAAGTGCTTATACTAAGTACTAAACTGTAATTTACTTGTTTTGTTATTATCTTGAATTTGCCAGATAAAAGTTTGATTTTCTCAGGCAGTCTACACCTAATGTTCTCCAAAGACCTATGATAAGATGAAAAGATGCAGAGTAGGGATCATTGCAATTTCTCTTCACATTCTTCATCCCCACTTCATCACAGCCTGACAAGAAGATGAACCTTGTTTTTATTTCAGGAAACCAGCAAACTAATTGCCAGATATTTATGATCTATATGGATACAAATCTTTATGAAATATAGTCTCAGCTTGGAAGGTTCTCTGTTCATGGTTGATTTACAGTGCATAGTTAATGCCTAATTATTTCATTGTGCTTCTTGCCAGGGTATGAATAATTCATGACCCTTCTTTAACAAAACCAAAACCAGGTTGATTCATTATCTTGATCCACAGCCAGAAATATGAAAAGCACATGAATACTGAAATAGTTCAAGATTTGGAAAGAAGTGAGGAAGATCAGGCTCTACATTCTATCTAGATTATCCACATCAGCATCCAGAGGTTATGTAGTTAGAACTATGCTGAGTAAAAGGTGAAAATATGCAACTTAATGCTTGCAAAAGACTGCTGAAACTTAAGCATTAAGACATTCCATCAGCCTCATAACCTAGCCACAGTCTATCTCCATGGTACTATTGCTCAGGCATTGACTGAGGACTCATTTTAGCTGGTGAGACAGGAAGGTGACCATGATCCAAATGTCTAGACTAATTTATTGCTCACATTGCACCCTCTACTGTCCTATAACTCCTATAACAGCTCTGGGCAAAGCCATCTGACTCCTTGTTGGTCTGTGGTACAGTGAAGTAATCCAAGGAAAAAATGTCAAAGGAGAACACCGTAAAAAGGAAATATGCATGAGAAGAACAGAGATGAGGGACTAAATTTTCATCAAATAGCTGATTGATGAATTGTTAATCCCAAGACTTTAATCCTAACTGCATTATAACTTTGAGTTCAAGTGAGATCCTCTTTAACGAAGTCAGCAGGACACTGCCTGTAGTATGTGGGCCACAAGATTAGGAAGCCTACCTGCCTTCCTTGACCATTAGATGTATTTGTGGTTCAGGTGCTAAAAGACCATCAAAGTGTCAAAGTAGCTCAGTGGAGTACAGGGGCTACAGCTGTCCGTAGACATGGCTTCTCATTGATTGTCACAAGCAAAAAACATTGAGCTGCCAGGTTAGGAAAATGCATTGGAATGGGCTGGAGAGTGGCCAGTTTGTTGCCTTAAATTACTTCCCAGCCAGGAGCACTTTGTGATAAAGTATATCATTCCCCCACACTGTTCTGTTAATCACTGCCCTGTCAACATGATGACCAGCCACTATCAGGCTTTTCTATGTTCCACCACATTAGTGAATACAGCCCCATTCTCAAAAAGCTCAGCCGGCTTCTAAATTCCTATCCAAAATGGGTTACTGATGAACAAGAAACAGAAGACTTCCAACTTACCTAGACCTAACTTGCCCGATAGACCCCAAAGAGGAATTGTTGTGATTTAAACCCAACTGGTAACTCAACTGTTTGCTCACTCCCCTTTCATTCCCCCTTCTCCAGGCAGGGTGGGGAGGAGAATCAAAAGAATGTAAACCTTACAGGTTGACATAAGAACAGTCCAATAACTAAAGTATAATATAAAACTACTACTACTAATAATAATAATGATGATAATGATGAAATAAATAACAAGGGGAGATAATATAACACTAAAAAAGAGAAAGGAAAAATAACAATAAGCACAAGTGATCCCACTATTCTATACATGCCAGTAGAGAAAAGAAGATATTTACTAGAGTGGGAGAACATGGTTTCAATTTCAATCTCCGGACAGCATTATAAAGGACTTAGCACTCTGAGCACTTCCAGGGGACTGCTGGGGAGGTTATCAGAAGACAACCTACATAATCCTGTTTGTGACTGCACCCTCAGTGTCAGCTTTCCACAGGAAAGGGCTTAAGATGGGAGATGATTCAGGCTTTCTTTTATTGCAGCCAGATATAGCAAAAAAAGACCAAAAGTTGGCCCTTTTAGAAACTGAGCAATTGGGCAGATCTGTTGCAGTTACTTCAGAAGTGTATCTCAGGAAAGCCATTAGTTTTGCATCATGCTTTGCTGTTGCTCAGGGATACTGTGGTCGTAGAGATCAGCAAAAGAACAATTTCCTTCACCTGCGCTCTGAGAGAGGAGACATGAAATTCTATTAAATACCAGGTCTTCAGTAAAGCTTGGAACATTACACTGTAAGCACCCATTACACTGTAAGGAACAGTTTATCCCACTCTCCCTTTTAAACCTTCAGTATGATCTGCTTTCCTTTTAAGATTTACTGGGAGTGGGGGAGTGGAAGTATTGTAACAGCTAAACAAGGAGTCATAGTTTAGGATTCAGTTGTCAGCTGAGATTTTTTAAAGCTAAGAATTGGCTCTCAAGAGAATTAGCAAGAGTGAGAGGCTTTAAAAAGAAGTCTCAACAAAGCACCAGACAGCATGTAGCAGATGACGACCCTGCTGCTCTTGTACTTGACAAGCAACCTTTTCCCTCTTTGACTTCTGTTATTTTAGGACAGTAATCTGTTACTCTCAGACCGCTGTCTTTGTCAAAGACTGAAGCACAGCCAACACATGGATATTCTTGCTTGTAATTGAAACACAGGGTAGGAATGCGAACTCAGAGCCTAAATAAGGTGGAGCTCATTGCAAAAAATATTGTCTTCCCTCACATATCCTCTGCTTCACAACGCTTGGCATCAGCCTCAACCTTTCTTGATTGTTTGTGAGTGCTGAATGTGTTAAAGAGAAGGCAGAGCTCAAAGTCAATTAACAGCATCTGAAGTGTTTTTCTTCCCCATTCGAAAAAGGTTAAACTTTGAATTAGAAAGACTTATGTAGAGGTCTTGTCTTGAGCTTCTAAAGGTGGCTACAAATGGCTCTTTTTTAGCATGGCTCACGCCAGTCAAAACATAGTACAGACATCTGACAGGAAAGTCATTAATTGCAAATATCAGGTGCATAAAATACAAGTGTGCATGTGACCTGTTCACTTAGGTACCATGTCTAATGCAGACCGACATTAAAAAAAACCCCAGCAATCTAAAATGGAATGCAGTTTACACATAAGGGTACGATATCTTCTAGTAGCTCAGGTAGTTCACGCCTTCCCCAGAACAGCATTCACCCCACACATATGTTATCTTTTACAGGTTGCTTCAAGATAGGCAAAAAATCAAATTTGACACCTGTCCCAAAAGAAATAGACTTCAGAAAAGGCAGTGGTTGCCTACATGTATTGCAATGGCATCTCCTGCCTGAGTTTGTGTAGATTATGTTGTCTAGAAGCCCCATGAATACCCACTACAGGATCAAAAGGGATTTGTGCTTAGTCTGAATCTGCAAGGAAACAGGGATGTCTGGGGCTAGAAACATGTCTGACCCCCGAGGCACAGCAGCCACAGGTGCCACAGGTAAATCCAAAGAAGGCCACAGAAAAATTTCACAGAGCTTAAACCCTGCCATCTCACTGCATGAAAGGGACTCATATCTACATTTATTTGACCAAGGTTGAGGATATACACCCTGCATTAGGAAGGGCTCTTTATCAGGGAATCAATATGCTTTCCTGCGTGATGAAAATTCAACAAGTGAGAGAAGAACCATCATGACAAAGCATAAAAATAAATTATTCTCCTCAAACTGCACTGCATAGTAAATCAGCGCAGCAGAGCCCAGAAACACAAAACAAGTGTTGTTTCAGTAGAGTGAAGTGACAGGGCCAATAGCAGATGCATTTCTTGGCACTCAGCACTACAGATTTTGTAAGCAGCAGGGACAAACCTGTTTCACCAAAGATTAAGTCTACACGAAAGCATAAAATTCAGCAATGGGAAAAAGGCTCCCCTATTGTCTTGGCAAGCAGCACCAAAGATATAGTAGCCTGGAGACAAAGTGAGGCTAGTTGGAAACCCACTTGTCAACCTGAAAAGAAATAGAGGCAATACAATGGTAACTAGTGAAGAAACAGTTGGTCATGGTGGCACCAGGCTGTGTCTTTCAACCCATGCTGTCAACACTTGTGCATATAGCCAGCATGTTGTGAAGAAGAGCTTGTCACTTTCCATTTGGTTACAGAGAGTTGAACAGGGCCAAATGTCAAAGGAGGCATATTAGGGGCTTTGATTTGTTTTTTTTTAATAGTCAATAATATTCAAAAATGTATAGTTAAATAATATGGCTGGCCCTGTGTAAATTTATATCACAGTAGTGACTTGTTGCTGACATTAGAGAAATGCCAAGAAGACTCAAGCAGATTTTGGAAAAATACAGGCCATCATCAACACAACTTGTAAGAAATGTACTTCTAACACCTCATACTCATGACAAATTCAAGGGCAGGGAAGCATGGCCGTTGGCCAATTCCGATGTACAGCATCCATAATAAGGTTAGTGGTCAATCACATCCACTTCAAAATTTCACCCTACAGAAAAGGTGGTGCCTAGCATCAATTTTCCTTTTCAATATTTATGGAAGAAGGTCATTTCGGAGCTCTATTGAGAAAAACAAATCACTATAAAATGTTCCATTGTGTGAGTTACGTGCAAGTTTCAAGCTAAAGGAAAAATGTGAATACTTTGTCAAAAATGTCCATGTCTCTGGTCCAAGTTATCTGAGAAAAAAATGCTCATAATCTTTCTTTACACTGTTTGGATTCCCCTCAAAAAGAACCTAAGAAAGTCTTCTTAATGGCAGTAGATGAAAAGACATTAGAATGACCAATGGCTTTTTAAAAAAGCTAATTTTTTGGTTTAGAAAGTACTCCTAAGGCACACACTGGTTTAATGATCACAGCAAACTGCAGTCTTTGTTTTTTTAATGATCACACACAAATTGCAATCAAATTGTGTATTTAAAATAAACTTTCCTAGAAGGAAATTAGGAGCTGTAAATGATCCAAGGATAATAAATAATTACAGCAGAGGTTGGCTGCTGGGGAAGTAAGTATCCAGATTGTCAAGAGTTTGCTTGTTTTCTAGAAGACTTGTGTTGAAATGAAGCTATGTCCATGGACCGTATTAGCACTGTGTCTTCCGTATTCTCAAATAGCAAACATGTGATGTGGAATTTCTGACCCCTTCTGATTTTGACTCATCATTTCAGATGCAATGTATTCAAGAGCCACCCAAGCTGTCATCACCTAGAACAGTACCTTCTACATCCTGCGCCCCAGGGAAGCTGCTTCACTCTGCCGTTGTGCGCTTCTTGAGCCACATTTCACAGCAAACATAATGAGAGCAAACCACAATTTCTGTGGGTGGCTTGTAAGCATGCAAGGAGTTGATCTATTCATACGAAGAGCTGACATATCCAACTATTAGTGCAAGGGCCTCGTCTCCACCACAGTGGTTAACACGGGTTATAAAGGCAGAGAAAGCTTTCTTATACGTGGAAGACTGATTGTTGGGGTTTTTTTGTTAGGACTCAGTCATTTTAGGGTTTCCTTAATACTCTGAATCAAAATAGTTGATTTCAGAGCACGCTGCAAGGTTCAGTCATGGTCGTATACTCCCCAAAATTTTAAAGTGAACAAAAATTATTAGAAAAATGCGGTAACTAGCATTTAGTTTGCCTGTCTTAAAGCCACTGGAGAGTACTGCTGCATGTTCTGTTTTCTTATTCCAGAATGTATCCATTTTGTCATGACCCACAAAAACTATTGCAAGACGCATATCTCTTTTCTCACCCCTTTGATGTGGAAATATGAATTAGTGAAATGTTTCAAGGTTAGAAGTAAACTACTCTAGCTCACAACCCTGAAGTAGCTCTGTCCAAATTGATATCTTATGAAAAATGAAGCAAATTCACATAAAAAAAACCAAACAAACAAACAAAAAAAAAAAACCAAAACAATCTTGGCCATCCTGAAGATGTATCCAAACATAAATTTCAGATACATTTTTTGTCTGGTCTAAGAGGGGATTTTTTTCACTACTTATTCAGGGAAGTAGCAGCAACGAGTTCTGTTAAACTGTAGGTCAGCTAATGTTTTAAATATAGTAATTTCCCAGTGGTTTCCAGTTCCAGTTGACCTTCATATGTGTGGCTAAACATCTTTAAAATCACTTCCTTGTACAACAGGTCTGTGAAATGATTGCTAGATAGAGAAAACAAAGCTAACTGGTACGTTTCCGAACTGTCCAAGCTGAGTACAAGAGGCTGGAGGGATATAAGAGCCACAGCTCTTTCCAACCCACTTTCTCCTGAATCAGAATCCAGCCTAGACCCTGATTTCTGACTGCCAGTCCCTGACCCATGCCTTCAGCTATGGCCCACCCTGGGTTGATGTTGTGAGGAAGGTGCTGAGAGCTGTGCTGGCAGCAAGGCATGTGCAGGACTGCTATGAGCTACTGGCTTCTGTAAGAGTGGCTCGCATATCGATCCACCTGAGAGAGCAGACCATGGCTCTTATTCCTGCTCACTTTACTTCTTCTAAATGGCACAGACAGAGGTAAGCTGTTTTCCACACAACCAACAGCTATCTAAAATCTCTGCAAATGGGAAACTCAGTGTGCAAGTGAGCTCTACCTCAACTCCTGGTGATTTGACTGTGGTCCATGAAATGCCAGCATCAAGGCTCCAACATTCTGGTGCCAAGCAGGCACAGGTACCGCCAAGCACAGCCTCAGACCTACAAAGAGCCCCATTACAGTATTTTATTTTCCTGTCTAATTCTTGTTGCAAGTGTTTTCAGAAGGTTTAGTTAGTTTGAATAGTTAATCAATAGAAGGCCACTTCACACAGTTGCCAAGCATATCAGTCAGTATGTCATGGTTTAAGTCTCTAAAACTCACGCAGTCGCACTCTCACTCACTCCCCCCCTCTTTCTTCCCCCAGTCCCGGAGGATGGGGAGGAGTATCAAAAGAATGCAACTCCCACAAGTTGAGATAAGAACAGTTTAGTAACTAAGGTATAACACAAATCACTACTGCTGCCACCAGTAATAATACAAGAGAAA
>JARCZZ010013301.1:2705-26442 GCA_030323915.1 Brotogeris chrysoptera
AGCATGGGAGAAGGCTTCTTTACCACTAACTACTCTCCAGAAACAACAAAAAGAACACTTATCTGATAAATTAGCTTAAATGAAGGTTATTTCCTAAAACAGCTTTCTCTTATACTTCATTCATCCAAAAGTATCTTTCGGTCAAGAAGCAGAGATGAAAAGGAATATGCTAGTACAGACTTAATAAAACAGCTTGCAGCAAGCCAGAAACAACCTAGTGCAACTTCACCCAGGCTGCTGCACAGCAACGACTTTTTCTAAGCATGTCCACAGCATCTAAGCTTTTTCCTTTAGCAAAATTAATCTAATAAAGAAACACTAACTGTTTGTCTTTGGAGGCACAGCCCATTTCTCTCCAGTTTCTCCTGCTCTGGAAGAAACTACATCTTTTCAGTCTTGTTAAGAACAAGATAGAACATTCTACAGAGAGAAAACTGAAATTCTTACCAGCACTGCTACAACACCCCCAGAAAACAGCGTATACATGAGAAATGTTTCTTGGTAGTTAACACCTGCAGAAGGATTTGGGATTGTGCTATAACCTTACTCTGTTCTGACTACCCTACCTCCTGAGGGAGGAGGAGAATAAATGATAAAGTCTGTGAAAGATCAAATGAATACATACAGAAGGAAACTGAGGGGATGGTTTAGGACTTCTGAACCTGTAAAACGAATCAGAAATAATTACAGTACAGAGTTCAGTTCTTGCTGGAAGTGCTGACTTGCTGCAAGTCACGATTTGACAGACTTAGTGTGGTAGCACCACCCATTTTACCACCTGAAATATTAGTCTGCACAATGCTCCAGGATATACATTTTAGGGCAAACAAAAGCTGTCAAGTGGTATGAGACTTCTACACAGGCATGCAATTGCTTTCTTTGAAGTAAGAGTTGGTTCCTCAGGCTCTTTAGGGTTTAACACAATGACTTCCCAGATTAAGAACTTGAAGATAAAAGCTTACATATTTAAACATGGCAATTAATGCAGAGAACAGAATAATAAAATAAAATGGAATAGAAAAAAATGAAATGCTCTGAAAAGTGACTAACAAAACATGTGTTTGTTGTATGCAAGCATCCATAACAAACAATTTTCAATGTTTTTCATTACACTGCCAGATTTACATATTGTTTGGCCTGAAGAAAAAAAACCCACACCTTTGAGGTCTGGTTCTTTCATTAAAACTTCCTCTGCGAAGAGCAATCTGTGAAAACTGAATGAGCTCCCAGTAACATCTTTCAACTACTTGTCTTAAGGAAAATACTTACAATATTAATTATGCTAACGAAAAAATCATGAAGAGGTAAAATACATTCATCTTGCATGCCTTAAAGTCCTGATTCTTCAGGGGTAAAAGATAAAGTAGAAGCATTCTGTTACTAACATTGGCAATTAAGTACAGAACAAGTAGACTAGTAAAAACACAAGTCCTCTGTTTTCAGCACAGGAAACGATTGTTTATAATGGGAGCATCTTTAATCCAAGATGCCATTTCACCAACTTGCATCCTTATCGTTGTTAGCTGTATTCAGCCACTACCCGACGGAAAATGCTGAAGTAGGAGTCTTTATTCACAATGACAGTGGACATTTTGCATTACCCCAGTTGCCTCTGAGTACAAATCCACTGAGGGTCAGAGTACCTGTATAGCTCAAGTTAGTTGCGTCCTACCATTCCCTCAGGCATATTCCACACAGTTAAGTGAGCAATATAACAACAGCATCTCTGCTTAAGTGAGCAAGCAAAGGGGACAGATAGTAACAAATAATGTCCGATCTGACATTTTCTACAGCAGCCATGCCTTCAGGAACCTCCTCCTGTTTTCTTGAAGTTTGAATACATTATTCAAAGCCAATAAGCTAGCAAAGCTTACGAAAATGAGTGGTCCTGCAAGTGCATGGACAGTTCTGTGGTACTATCTCAGCACCTCTTCATGACAGTACAAGCAGCTACTTCCCTATCCTCTCACTTGCTCAGTCAATGTTGGCCTCCCCATTGCCCTCCTGTTCCCTGGTTACCACCCAGTTCCATTTAGACAAAGTCAAGAGAGACTTACAGGCTACCCAGTCCAGATAACTACTGCTTCCACTAGAGTGGGAAAAGGCTCATTAATAGATAAGATTTCCAATGACAGTTCTCTCACTTTCTGATCAACCAGATGTGGCAATAAATAGAACCAATTTTAAAAGGAGCAAGACTTCAGGCCACAGTTGCCAGACTGCTCAGGAAGCCAGAGCCTGAAAAGTAAGACAGAACTAAATCCCATGTTCCTCCTTGGCCAGTGTAATACAAGAACAAAAATCTGAGGGAGAGAATTATAAAAAGGAGGCAAGTTCAGTGGGAATGTAAATACATCTTCAGACAGAAGATTTTTATTTGAGTTCCACTGGAACATAAAAATTCTATTTAAAAGCTCAATTGATTTTTTTCCTCATTAAATCACTTTGCAAGCCAAACAGGACTCAAACTACCAATTAGCTGGCTAACTTACATCTTAGCTGTGTTTGAGGTAATTACCTGTGCTTCAGCACATTAAAACAGGTACTGACAGACACTTGCAGACTACTGCTACATGACTACATTCAATACTGAGCTGCTTACATTTGCATACAGCATATTATTACTGAACACATAATAGATCCAAGCTCAAAATAACCATGCAGCTCATCTGAACATTCAGCTACAAATACAGTAAATCCAGTGATATTTCCAATCAAGCTATACCTTGCACTATTTGCCACAGCACATTTAGAGAAAAAACGGTCTTAATGAAGGTAGCAAAATAGCCTTTTCCTTATGGAGAAAAACTCTGGTCAAAGCCAAAATTCCTTCAGAACAGTTTTAAAAATTAAAATGCATTTATAGTGCTTTCAGATTTCCTACTTTATTAACTCCCTCCTCCTAACAATTCTTCTGCCTTTCTTACCCTTTTACTACTTTACTTTATTCTATTTGAAGTGTAAAACATCATGCAGGAGTTCTACCCACATAGAAGAGTGACCTGGAACTCAAGCCGAACAAGAGGAACAACTTTCTCCGATATCCTGCTTACAAAAATCATGACACAAAGTAACAATACAGCGATATTCAGAGAATTTTCAGTGTTAACTGTATTCACTTGAACAGAGCAGTCACCTGCACAGAACCAGATATATGTGTTTAATTCAGTAAGTTTCAAACAAAACAAAAAAGAACATAACCTCTGGAAATCAAGCTGGTTTGTCATGATAAGCTACATCTTTCCCTTACTGCAGTATTTTCAAAGAATGGACATCTATATTAAGTACCTTATTGGGAAACATACCAATGCAACTGGCATTTGGACTCTTTGTTGTCTTTAAAAGGTAGCTGGTTCAGATACACTTAACCATTCTCATTCAAGTTTTACACACTAAAAACCATTATAAAATTTATAGGTACTAAGTAAAAAAAATGCCTTCAGCTAGACAGGAAAAAAAAGTAATACTGTATAAAATCAACTCAACCCAGAGAACATAAGTGCATTTAAGGCACTTGTTAAAACCACATAAAGCAATTGTTTCATGTTAACAGAACAGGATGACAACACACATTCTAGAGTTTTCTGTGCTCCTTAAGACAGCTACATGCACTCATTTGTTTTCAGTTATCATGGGTCTTGTTTCTCTTGAATAATTATTTGTCTTTTAAACATGCAAAAGCATTTAAATTGGTACACAATTTCCATCCAACACAATTCCATATTCTGCTGTAGCTCAACTGCAACTATTTGTGGAAGTGGATACTAATTAGCAAATAATGGAGATAGCCATTTGGGAAGGCACACCCTTCATGATCAGCATTAGTTACTGTTTGCAATAGCAGATCTTAACTATTTCAGCATAAAATACCCCAAGATATCACACAGCAAATAATGATTTGATGTTAACAGTCATGCAGTGTCAATTCATTAATTCAGAATTATCACTGAAACTGAAGTCACAGCATTTTATTTTAGGATTTCTGTAGCAAACAGCCCTAATTCAGAAAAATAACTCTATTTAACAAAGTTTACTCAAGCTTGTTTAAGTCTTCCAGAAATTCATCCTATAACTCTGTTGGGAAAAGTATTACTTGAGTAAAAATTATAGACTCCACTTGAATGAAAGTCACACATAATATGCATGCCGCTATTTTCAATTTTGATTGAAACATCAAGACAGTTACCCTTGCTTACCAAAAAGCCAATACATGCTGTTTATATTTTTGGAAGAGCTTATCCTCCTGCATACAGATGAAAAGAGAAAGATACTTACATGGACAAGTTAGGAGATGGAACCCTACTATCATCAGCTAGGTTCCCAAGGTGGCTCAGCGTTGAAGTCGAACTGTTCTCTATAAAGCACTTCTCCTAAGCCCTCTGGATAGTTGTAAACTTGATCAGAGATTTTGCCCTGTGGGAGAAAATACACACAAAAATAAATTTCACAGCCAGAACAAAATAAAAGTTTTATCTTACAACATGTAACAAATGCCTTTTCAGTAGTGCTTCTAAGGAGGCTTGCAACACCCCACCATGAGTTTATAATCACACAAAATGCTCAGTTTTCAAGAGTTGAACATGAACTCTGAGCCAGATAAGTCAGACATATGAAGAACTGCTAAAACACATGAATTACACACATGAAAGTGCTTGTTTGTACTTATCTCTGAAAGTCTGAACTGGAAGATTTTCAAAGAGCTGTACATGATCCTGCTTTAGGGTAATATGCTTTAACACTGGACTACCCTCCCAGAAGTGTTTTTAACCCTGTAATCTCTGTGTTTCTTCCCCTCCCCACTTCCTTTCTATTTTAGAATTCCCTTACCATGTTCTTTCTTCCTCTGCTGTGAATGAACACACCATGTGGGTGAAAAAGTTATGTGGGTGAAAAATACTGCTTTATATAGTGAAACTGAACACCATACAGACAAATCCAGAGACAAGCAAGACAATGAAAAGAAAGAAACTTATGCTTGCCTTCAGGAATGAGGAAACATTTCAGCCGGCCCTTAAGGGTTATTACACACAACACCAAAGCAGCATTTTAAAGTACAAAGCTAGCTTGCTCAAATGAAGGTAAAACCTTCAGTACATTCTACTGTACTCAGAACAGCACAATGAACATAAAGAGCAGTCAAGAAAACATTAACCAGTCCTGTTGAGTAGTTATTCCTTCTAAAAGGAACTGACATTTTCATGGAATTAAATACAATACAAAACTGGTCATGTGTAAACCCACCATACAACGAAGTTTCTACAAAATCACTGTAGTCTACTGCATGAAATGTGAAATGTACCAACTATTGTAGAAATAAATGTTTGCTGCTCTCACTATTTAAGTGAGACTACATGTGCTGTCTACAAAAAATAGCTTCTGGGAATCACCTAACCCAAATGATCATCTTTTCAACTGCATTACAGTTAAGCAAGCTGCTGATGTCTGTTTTTCTACTTGTTCTTCCTATTAGAAAACTAAATGAGTGCACTTTGTAAAACACTGAATTACAGAGTAAATGCAGAGAGCAATCTCTTCAGCTCTACCATATAAATTAGCATGTGGAAGCATATAACATTAAACCTCAGTGCTTCAAAATTAATTGAGATATTAAGGAATTTTGCCAGCTAGAATTAGTGTAGAACAATGTTTTATCTTCCATTAAAGCAAGAAGTCAGTAATACTTAGTTCTCAGAGCATGCACACATTTAAAGTCAGCAAAACTTCCCTTTTGTAAAATTAACTAGTAGCTCCACTATTTTCTAGTGCTGTTCTGATTATATGCAAGAACTCATACCAATTTTTCAGTGATTGTGAATAAAATTTACCTTCCCAGCAGAACAAGATGCTAAAAACAGGTGCTTTTAGGGAGAGTGAATGACTTCTAGTACAAAAATTAAAAAGCCATGCTTCAGACAGATATCACCTGCAGTACTATTCAAGTAAATATTCTCACATGTCCCAAGAAGTAAATGTGCAGTGAAAGTTCCTGTGGAGCTGGAATGAAATCTGATCATTTTCTGCAGCAACTGTCAGCTATGAGCTGTGTCAGGTTCTAATTGCCCTTCAGAATTTCTTTTAAACAAGAACTATTTATCTGAAAGAGCTACATAAATGTATACAAAACAGTCTGACTGCCTTCTTTTATGTAGATCTGCCAATATTAAATATCCAGAGAGTAAAACTGTATGATTTCAGCCTTTCCAATCACAATAATTTTACTCTGCTTTATAACCAGCACAAAGAGTTGGTTTGCTGTACTGCAACAGAGCAGGACTACCATTTTAAGCAGAAGTGTGTCAGACGTCTATAACCTGTACAGACAAACCCAGTCTGAGAAAAATAGCTTATGTGAGTGGCCACAATGAAGCATTCAGCATTTGTTGCTTAAGGGCCTTGAAGTAGTTATAAAAGCATTCTTGCTAAACGGTGAGCTTTGAGTTGCAGGAATAATCGACAAGGCAGCTTTGCCTTTTAATACTCAAGTGACACCTATACGTATGTATTTATGTATCATCTATTAGTATACCCTACTAGCAGGTGTCTCAAGTTTGACAGCGGTTCAACCAGACATGCTGTACTTTGTACATGAATAGTAACAGTCCCCTGAGCAAGAAAATAACCTCCCAGTTACCCACAGCACATAGTTTTGCTGGACCAACTGCATCCTGCAGCAAGCCCTAGGACTGCCAGTCAGGGCCAGGCACACTCAACTCCCCATGTCTGATGTAGGCAGATCTGCAAAACTGGGCTCCGATTTATTTCCTTTGAGAAACTCATCCACTGTATCTGTTTCTGAGGAGACACTTCAGTGACCTGAGATTGAAATATTCGTTAACCAAGCTCTAAAAATCTAGTAATATTACAACCTTGCGCATTTATACCAACTGACAGACTTGGAGGCACCAAAGTTACTCTGGTGCTCAAAAACTCCAGCTATTCTTCTGTTACAATAGGCCTTTTCCAAACAGTGGCCAGGGCATTATGGCAAGGGGGTCAGTCACCAAGGGAAAGCAGGTCCTGAAGGAAGCATAGGTCCCTGAGGAATTCTCCTATCAACCACACAACTGTTCCTGTGCTACATCAACAGTATTTTGAACTGAAATACGCCATTATACCCAAATTAGCCCATTACACAATTTAGCCTCCCTTTCAGGAAGGGACAGTCTTAATTCCTTCCCAGAGCATTCTGTCTTCCCTATAATTGGAGGGATGGAATAATTTCCAGACCATACAGCACAGCATTGCTGCAAACACACACCTGCAGCAGCCTTCCAGCACAGACAGGCACAAGACTCCCGCCTGGGGGGAAGGCTGCAGTGCTGAAAGGCGGTAAGCCCACCTCTTGCCTCCGATAACATTCCCATTGCTGTTAGCCACCAAACAACACCCTCCCCCTCCCCAAAGTCCTGTCAAGACCCCTCTTCTTCTGGGATTTAACAAGCTTCTCCCCGAACTGAAGGCCCTGCAGGAGGGACAGGGGAAGCAGGACAGCCTACGGCAGGCAGAGCAGGAGCTCACCACAGCCTGAAGCACACGGGGAGGGGGCTGCCGAGTCGCAAGCACCAGCCACGGCGGCAGCAGCATTGTTCACACGGTGACAAGAAGGAAAGAACTAGACTGGACCAGTCCAGACTGGAACAAACCCCTCCTACCATCACCATTATTCACAACCCCCCACCTCCCCCCCAACACCGCTGCCTCATGCATTTATCCAGGGAAGAATAGCGGGCAAGTGCAGCGTCCTCAGAGCCAAAAATCCCACAGCTAGGGTGAGGGCAGAAGTGGGGCAGCATTCCCACCCCAACCCACCGCCATGCTGGAGCCACGCATCTGGCTGGGAGGGCTGGCAGGTCTAACTTGCTTTACTGGACACCACATGCGTCTTCATTCAGGGGGGCTACATTCCACTGGGACTACACGATCAAATCCCTCTCAGCCACACTGAGACTGCTGCAGAGGTCTGAAACGCAGTGCTTCTCCTGCCTACTGCATGTGCTGGCTGTGCAGGATTTTGCACTGCAGGAGATGTGCTTCAAAAAGGCTCAGAAGATGATTTAAATTCACTTTCTCCCCTCCTCATCACAAGCCGGGTTCCCCCAGGACAGACGCACGTTCCTGAGCTCTGGATGAGCCCATACTGCTGACTGGGAAAGACCTGCAGTGCTGTCTAGTAAGGAGTCATTACAGCAACCTCCTGGGCCATGCCAGCCACGTTCCTGCTTTTGCACTGTGCCCCTTACACACGCGTGAGCCCCCTGCTCCCACACCATACTTCCAGCTCTCTTACAACCAGCAAACAGGCACCTCCACTGACCTCTCACCAAAGAGGGAATGGCACTACAGCAAGCACACATACACTCAGGATACCCTGACATCCAAGTGCACATACTTTACACGCACAGAGCCAGCAACTGAGCACTGACTGGACCTTTTTCTCCATGCTTTCCAAAAGCCACCAGTACAGCAGCGGCTGACTGGACCGCAAGGACTGGGGGAGGCAGCCAAGCCAAAGAGGTTGAGGCTTAACAAAGAGACTTCCAGAAGGACTGGCAGCAGCAAACCCGCTGCTGCTACACTACCACACTGACCAAATGGAGAAGGAAACATGCATCCTTGAGATGACCAGCAAACACCCACAGCAAAGGGAGGGGACTTCTAATAGGAGGGAAGGGCTCCACTTCCCATAGGCTGGAGGACCCCTGGCCCCACTGGCCCCACGGCATGAAGGCAATTTGCCCCGTCATCACAGCACTCATCCCAGAAAGCGTCACTTGTGCAATGCCCTCACCGCTTGTGTAGTGCCTTGACAACTCACGCTGCTGTCCTGATCCATGGTGTGCTCCCCTGTCCACCATGCCGAGGGGGACGGGTGAGGCCTCGTGCGGGCACCACTCAGGTGAGGGGAAAAGACGAGAGTGACAGCGGGAGCCCGGATGGATAGTCACGGTTAGACACACAACATGGCCTCTGAGAAGCAGGCAAGGAGATGCCGCAGCCGTGCCACAAGCACTTCTCCAGCCTTTCTACCTCTATCACCCAAGCCAGCCCGGAAGCATGTCACACTGCTGCACCCCCCGGCCTCAGGGAGCATCCTTCGTGCGGGTGCACCCGAGAGGACGGGATCGACCGGGACCCGCACGGAGCTCCCGAGCCCGGCAGCTGCCACAGGGCACGGTGACGGCATGCCAAGGTCCGGAGCAGCCCCTTTCCTTAAGGGGTCCAGGCGAGGACGCCCCTCACCCCCTCCACAGGAAGAAGCGCACTGCGAGAGGTAGCAACGCCCGGCGGGAACGGGTGTCCCGCAGCGGGGCACTGCCCGGCTGCTGAGGGGGAAAGACACCACACAGCCCCCCTCCGCAGGAATCCGCCATGTTAGGGCGGCCGCCGAGCCCCTTTTCCCGCGGAGGCGGCGGCCCCGCCGGCTTCCCATGCCCTGCGGGGCTGGGGGAGAAGGACGAGCAGCGGCCCCAGCACGGCCCTCGCCCCGGTTCCCGGCCTCCCGCTCCCGCCTCGCCGCCACTCTCAGGCAGGGCTGTCCGCCATGTTAGCGTGGCGGCCGCTGACCCCCTCCACCCGCCGCCACAGACACACGCCGGGGCACTGTGGACCCCGGCACCCGTCTGCTCCCCACCCGGACGGGGGCCCCGCATCGCCCAGTGCCTCGCTGCGCGCCGGAGAAGAGGGGGAGCGTCGGCTCTGACTCATGCTGCCGCTCTCCATCTGCCGCCGCCGGTGGCAGCCGGTCTCGCCCCACGCCGCCGGGCGGAGAAAGGGCAGCAGGAGGAACCGGCCTCATCCCCATCCCCCTCCCAGCCCGGTACCACCACAGCGACCGGTGGCGGTGCCGCCGGCCGGCTGCCCTTCACGGGTGCTGCGGCCACCGCTCCCATTCCCCGCCTTGCGCTTGGGGAACCACGGCCTGTCCCTCCCCAAGCCCCAGGGAACGAAGAGCTCCTTCACTGCCTCCAGCCGCCGGTGTCAAAGGACGGCCCGGCCCGCTCCGGAGCTCAGGGTGGGCGTCACCGCCCCTTCCCTCCCTCCCGCCGCCTCCCCCCGCGGAGCGAGCCCCATCCCGGCTGGGACCCCGGCAGCGGTACTCACGTGAGATAACGGCCCGAAAGATTTGGTAAATCGTCTTCTCTTTTTAGGCGGAATTTTTAAAGAGGGATGTGGGAACCTACAGCAGAAATACAGGCGGCGGCAGCGGCGCCTTCCAGGGCCATAGGCTGCGGGGGCGACCGACTGGGGAAGCGCAGCGCAGCGCTCGGACGAGAGGGTGCAGACACAGAGAGACAGAGCCGGAACGGGCCGGGGGCGCGGGGCTGCGGCAGCAGGGTACGCAGGCGGGAGCGCGGCCACCAGGCTGCGAGGCGAGCGGCGGGGCGAGAAGAAGGGGGCCGCAGCGGCAACGCTCTTATAGGCGGGCGGGTGGGGAGGGACCCAGCGCCACGCGTCACCGCACCGCGGGCGGGAGGTGCCGCCGCCGAAACCAGCCCTCCGGCGGCAGCGGGCTGGGCATGCGCCGAGTGCGGCGGCCGGCGGACCGCGGGGCTCCTTCGCCGGTCCTGCCGCCCAACGTGGAGGCGCCGCTGTGGTCCCCGTGCTGCGGCCGGGGTTGGGCCCGGGGGATGCGACCCGACCCGACCCGGCCGGCGGGACTGGTGTCCCAGGCGGATCGCAGTCTCCGGCGGGAGAGGCTGTGTCTGTCGGTAGTGCTGGCGGACGGCAGGGGCCAGGCACGGCTCGACTACAGATATCCCTCGGGACCCAGGGCAGGCGGTTGCCTGCTCGTGACTTCATATGCCAAATTGAACCTGTGTTTCAGGGACGGCTTCCACAAACCCAAGACTCATCGTCCTGTGTCACTACATAGCTGAGCAGGTGGGTAGAGAAGCCAGATCTTAGTGGCCAGCCAGAAGTCTGGTTCCCCGAGTTAACAGCATCCTAATAATTTGCACTGATTCACTGAGCATTGCTAATCTGTTAATAATGCTCAGTGGAGGCTCTAATCATGCTGCATACCTGGCAGCCACAGTGAATTTCGTGTGTCTTAGAGTACTTATGTAAACACTTGAACTGAAGGATTTTGCTGACCCACATACTTCATGGAGTTTTGCTGAAGCACTGGGACACCTTCAGCATTTCCTGAAGCCTTTAGTACTTTCATAACACCTTTGTGAGGAAGTGCCAGCTGCAAGTAGAAAAGAGCCACTTGGACATCAGGCACCTCTGTTAGAAGTCACAGAACTGTCCCATGGTGGGACTGAGGATGCACCCTGCCCTTATAAGGATGCATGCCAGCCCCACTCTGCCATGTCAATCTTATCAAAGCACACAGGGCTGTTCTTTAAGAACTTGTTCCAGTAGTCACGATTCTTTCCAGACAATAAAATATGTAGTAATGTAGTTCACCAAGACCACCAAATGATATACTTGTTCAGGAAAGTAATTGTTCATCTCAGGACACAGTAATTTTATTTTAAAAAAGGTGTATTCATTCAGTTTGTGTATTTATTTTTTCCAAAGCAAGGCTGGGTTTGTTTAATTTTCTAGCAGAAGGAATTCAGAATAACAGACAATAGATACACACCTGTCATCTCCAGAGAAAAAGTGAGACTGAGGTTTCACAGCAAGCAGGGATGGAGTTTGTTTACTCTTTTCATCTATTGTGACCTTCCCTTTTGCCAATGATTTTAGATGAGGAGGAAGTGAACTGATAAATATATGCAGTCTCATTACAGTGTCTCATCTTTCCTGGTAACAGAGCTAGTAAGTTATGGATGAAGTCAGTAAAAGCAGACACACTGATTAGAAAGTCAGAAGACTTCTTAGATACACTTGCAGCGAACCTTGCACTGAAGAGTGAAAATGGAGTGGTTTACATTGCTCTTTTCTCAGGTATGATCTGTATCTGACCCTTCACTGGTGACTCACCTGTTCATTTGGGTTCCTATTCCAGAATATAAGTGCAGGAGGAAGAATCACAGTATACTAAAAAAACCCAACCCAAAGTCCCCAAACAAACAAAAGAAACCCCCAACAAACACCCAAAACCAAACAAACTAAACCAAACCAAAAAAAACCCCAACCCAAACCACAAAAGCTATGGAGACTTAGGAAGAGAGATTTGGACAATGCACAATAAATGTGAATTATTAACAGGCAATGAAAGGGGGAAGGGTTGTCCTTGGTGGACAAGGGTTAGAGGGGAGGGCACATGTTACAGTGATATACACAGAGACGCAATCCAGAAAGCTGCATTCTTTAGGAAGATAGATTTTTTAAAATACATTTTTGGAAGGGATTTAAACTAGAAAAAGGACTTGACTAGTTTGGAGGCATTTAAGTGGAGCCAAAAAGTGATCCATCAGGGAAAAGGCAAAGAATAAGTCAGTACTGGTTCTATGATTAACTGTTTTTTCATTTGTGTTCTTAGACATCTCCTGATGGTAATATCCAAAGATATCCCAGCAATGATATAACTGACACAATAGTTACTGCCTCCTCATCTACATTCATCTTCCCAGAAGAGTTTTTATTTTGGCAGGTAGGGGATGTTTTTAATATTCTTACCAGAAGTAGGAAAACAGGTGGACTATTTAAGAGGGGAGGACAGTCACGCAGGACAGGAAAAAGAACTTCAGTTCGATATACAATTAATTGGGGCACTGTCAGCTATTTTAAAATGTGTGGTGGGAGGGAGGATTTCCTGCTTTTATGGAGGAAGCAACACTTGAAAACAGAAACATAAACTTCATCCTCTTAAATCTAATGGAAAAAAAAACACCAAAAGGAGTGGCACACTGTTTGGGAGAGTATAAGACTCAACCGTGTAATCACTGTACACAAAATGAAAACAAATTGATGGGTGAATGCTTTATACAGTATTTTCACTACCACTGGTGATACTAACACAGAACTAGAAAACTGATGCCACAGCTCGATATATGTATATTCTTAGTACAGTGCTACACAAGACAATGGTCCTGTTTTGTCTGGAGAGGCAAAACTTAAAAAAGCTAACATAAAATTTTCTTCTTCCTCTTTAACATTTCTCCACCCTCAGGTTTAGTACTTGGATTCCTAACCTTGTACAGCTCCATACCCACATTTCATAGATTACTACAGTAACAATCTCCATTTTGTTCTCCAAAGATAAAAAGGCAGCAGACCACAAAATACGTGTCCAGCCCTGAGTTCCCCTTACTTCCAACTGTGAGGCACTTCTACCACATTTCTTTTTTTTGCCTCCACACTTCCTTTTCAGCACTGTTCACAGTTGGATGTAGACAAAATCAGGTGTTATCCCTATGATGCAGATGAACCAGAGCAGGAAAGACACTCTTCCCTGCCTCGTCTTTTGGAGTGCAAAAAATACTCACTGGTGAGGCAACCCAGGGGTCAGGAGTTTCAGATTGGTTTGGACAGATGTCTGAAGCTGCATAGCCCAGTGACCTTTCCTGCTAATTCCAAGTATTTCCTTCTTTTTATGTCTTCCTACAGGCTACCTCTTCTCTCTTCTGGTTCTCCCATTTCCTCCCCCTCTCTGATGCACTCTCTATCGCCAGGCGTCAGCAGTGGGGTCGGATTCCACTCCTGCAGTGAGAAAATGAGATTATTTCCTTCTCCATCTCCTCTTCCTCTTCCCCCACTGCTGCCAGCTCCTGCAGCAGTATTTTTTAATGCCTCAGGTGCGGGAATTAGGTGATTACACAGGAATTTAATTTTCCCTTGAGAATAAAATGTCCCTAGCTACTGAAAACTCAGCACAACAGAAGACAAATACAAATAGCAATCCACCTCTGGATGTAGGGAAAAGGTTGTTTCCATTTCTGAATGCTTGAACTTGACAATATGCTCCCTGTTCTGGCTCTTCTTACACGCAGTGGCAATTGGTGCCAGGTATAGTTAATGCTGTGTGGCCATCCAGCCGGACCACTCAGCCGTTGCAGTGGGAGGAAAGAATCTGTCCAAATTATATTTCTGTCTGAGCTGCTCGGAGCAGGAACGCTTGTGCACAGGGACTCACAAGGAAAGGAAAATGAAGGCTGTGACAGCTCTGGACCCCTTGTGCCCACAGTGCTGTAGAAATACTAGAGCTCCGATAGTCCCTCTTTTTAGTAAAACAATCTGTATAAATAGGACTTCATGGAAGTAATATCAGTTGCTACTCTGATCTTCAGACCTTTCCATTGCTGCACACTCTGGGGTTGCTCCTGTCCAGTTGACAGAAATACTGATAACCAGCTGGAGGAATGATTCATGATTATTAAAAGCCCAGAGGTGGTGGGAGAAGAGTCATCTCTGCTTTAACTCATACGGAGCAGTCGCCTCTCACCTATATTTACTGAGCAGTTTGCTGAATCAAAACAACTGAGGCAGAAATAAGGTCCCAGCTTTCCAGTATGAGTTAGTTTGGTTTCGGAAGAGTGAGTTTAAGTGTAATTTCTATGGAGAATAGTTACAGAATAGATCTCATACTTGTGCTAAGTTGTTTACACAAAGTTAATGGAATCAGTAGCTCAAAACACTAAAGATATCACAAGTAAGTAAAATTAAATTGGGGTTGTTTTACAAAATCAAGGCTGGAAGGAAAAAGCAGGAAAAAATCCAGTCTTGGTTTAGCAGTAGCCAGCAAAATACCATAAGCTCCTTTAAATCCAATGCTAGAATGTTTTCACCTCCAAAAAATCTAGACTGGGTGGGCAGAGACTAAAAGAAAATGTCTGACAACTAAATATTTGAGCTACTAAATAAGGACTACTGAAGAGAATATTCAAATATGAGCATTACTTGAGAGTCTAGCCACCTGCATGCCTACTCCACATTAACTGGTAAAGAAAACTGGAAAGTTTTAAGTAACTACAACATGGTATGGACATTCTACTGTTAGGAAATGTGCCCAAGTTTAGCCCAGGTTAGAAATTAATTGGGCTCATTTCATGACAGATATTGAGTTGTGTGTTAATCACGCCCATTCTAGTTCCTGCTACCCATGTCTCATGGCTCCTCACTAAAACCTGAAGGATCAGCTGGAGGCTGAGGATTGGGCTTCTGTGGAACGTATTTATTTTGTTCTCATTACTCATTACAAATATCTCTGGATCAGAGAAGAGGCATGGGGTTTGCCTCTGCAGATAAACAGGAGGTGATGGTTCCCAGAAGAGTGAACCAGTCAACAGCGATAAGACTATCAACTTTTAAAACACAACAGTCCAAACACTGAAGTGGGATAAAGTGGTCTGTGTACCATGCAAGGAGGTTAAAAATAAGCATACTGTGTGCTGTTACCAAACAGGGAGATTCTTTTTTTTAGTAACTTTTCCAAATGAATACTCTCTTGGTTGTTTTTTGTTGCATTTGCAAGGAGTTTTTGTTCCGAGATGTTTATTCTCAGCCCTGTAGTTCTTGCATAACTAGCCCTCCCTAAATATGGTCCCAGGTCTGTGCAATAATTAAGAGTGTTTTGAGGCTGCTTAGCTTGCTAGCTGTTCTTGTCAGTCACTTTCCAGCTTTGGACAGCTGGACAGCTCCAGAACACGCACATGTTATTCTGATAATTTCTAGACACAGTGTTCCCCAGCAGCCCCCAGCTTTGCTGAGCTTCCCTGGCTGGTGGGGCATTCCGTTAAGACTGTCAGTCTTCAAGAGGAAGATTTCCAGCTAACCCCTGGAGAAGCACTTCCCACTTGTCAATGTCTTTCATCACCCTCCCAGCTCTGAGAGGTGGCGGTGATCTCCCCTTGTCATCCAAGATCAGTGAGAAGGAAAGTGCTCTCTTGAGATTGCACCCCAGCACTGTCTGTAATGCCTCCAAACGTGCACCTGCATTTTCTGTGTCACTGGTGATGTTGTCTCACACATTTTGGGGATGAGAGAACCACAAATCAAGGTTTTTCCCACAAGCCTTTCCCACCAGGGTGAAAGGGGTAGGACTCTTAGACAAAACCCTAGCAAACTCTTTCACTATCTTCAAAGCAAGTGACAATACATTTGAAATAAAATATTTAACCTATTTAAGATAAATTCTGTTTACTTTGCTTTCATTAATAGAGTTGCCAATGTTAGCAGGAGAAAGATGAGCAGAATATAGGCTGAGAAAGTTGGGGCTGTTCAGCCTGGAGAACAGAAGGCTGCGTGGAGACCTCATAGCAGCCTTCCAGTATCTGAAGGGGGCCTATAGGGATGCTGTGGAGGTACTCTTCATGAGGGACTGTGGTGACAGGACATGGGGTAATGGGTTAAAACTTAAACAGGAATTTTTGATTGGCTATAAGGAAGAAATTCTTTACTGTAAGGGTGGTGAGGCACTGGAATGGGTTGCCCAGGGAAGCTGTGGCGGTGTTCAAGGCCAGGTTGGACAGAGCCTTGGGTGGGATTATTTAGTGTGAGGTGTCCCTGCCCATGGCAGGGGGGGGTTTGGAACTGGATGATCTTAAGGTCCTTTCCAACCCTAACTATTCTATGATTCTATAATATGCACTACTCATTTTCCTCTGTGTCTGCATTTCCTCTAACACATGCATTTTTGACTTAGGATTTGACAGACCCTTTCAAGAAGAATATTTTTTTTTCCCCATAAACCCCATAGATGATAGGCTGGCAGCAGTGACCAGCATGGAATAATTGCCACTGTAACACAGTTAAGGGCATACAGAAGGATCTGCAGGATCCATGTCATGTACCTACAGTAATGAACAGGCTCTGGACCTCTGCATTTGGTCATCAGACCACTACAGTAGTGATGCTGTTGGTACTTGGAGCCTTAAAATGGTTTGTCTGTCAACGTGCTTTTGAGACCCTACTTGTATGCAACCAAGTTTGAGCTTCACCTCTAGAAAACTGTGTTTGTATACCTGCTCCTATTTCTCTCTAGGGGCTGGCCCTTAACTCTAAGATTTGTGGCTTGCAATTTCTTTTTCTGTGGTCCTCAAAAACAGGAAAGGAAATCCCTTTTTAATTTTGCTAGCATTAAGATCCCTGATCTCATTTAGGACTTTAGCCATCCCTGGCTGAAGAATGTGGGGATATGCCCCAAATCAGACATAACATTGTTGGGAAATGAAACAGTAGCTACAGATATCATCTGCTCAGGACATTGTTGGATTTGCTGATCTGGAAGGTCAGCAAAGCAAAGCAATCGGGGCTGGGTTATTTTTGTTACACTCCATTTCCTCTCAGTGTGTCAAAATAGTCAGTACCTTCCAGATCTAATCAACTCGAAATGCAAGTGAAAGCTGAACAAGAAGTGGGTACCAGGCAAGGCTGGGGCAGTGACTTCTGGTTAGTACTTGATCCTCTTTGTCATGCCTGGTTTCAGCAGCAAGAATTTACAGCTCATTGTGCACACTCAAACCAGAAGACTTAAGGGCTAAGCCAGAATGTCTCAACTCTTTTTAACCTCTCTAAAACCCCAAGGCAAGATCCCAGTGAAGACATTGTGTGGGGCTGCAGACTGTATAGGAGGACTGAGCTGAGCTCAGCCTTCAGCCCCAGGCAGTCTTCGGGGGTCCCAGCTATGTTGTCAGGCCAGGGTCATGCCCCTGAGGGGAGCTTCCAGGCCAGGGGACTGGAAACCAGCAAACCACCCAGCCCCTGCAAGCTCAACTATTACAAGGAGCAGAGATGATGTGATTTGAGGAGCAGTTACTGGACCAGTAAACACATTGCAGTGGCTGCTCCTTGCCCACGTACTCTGCTTCTGCTCATGAAAAACACCACTGAGAGTAGTCATGGGCCATTAACTTTGCCTGGCATTCCAAGACTGGGATTTGAATTTAATTTTTTTTTTTTGTCAAAGATGGTTTTCCAAAGGGGCAGATAATTGCTGTTCATTAAAATCAAAACCCAAACAAACAAATCAACCACAAAAAACACCCCCACCAAACAAGAAAACAATAACAAACCAACCAAATAAAACTTCCTTGGCTCAATTTTCTTGTATAACTTTCTTGTATAATTTTCTTACATAATTTAGAATTTGTTTCCCCTTCTCCACTGCCTGGAAGTGTGGGGCAGGGCACCAGCACAGCATCTGGGAAGCTGCTGCTGTCCCCTGGCTGAGCTGGATGTCCACATCAGCTCAGGTACCACTGGAGCTGGAGGGAGAGGTAGCTGCCCATGTCATCCATCACTTGAAAACAATGCCTAAAACAGTGTGTACTTAAGGTTACCACCTCCCACATGGTCCTTTACTCAGGACATCCTGATATTTTTCTAGTTATGGAATGGGGCTTTGGGCTGAGGTCTACTCTGAGAAACCTAAGAAATATTTACCATTTTGTGTAATAGAAGCAAAGTTGAAATGAATTATTATCATAATATCAAGGGACTGTGTTCCTGAGGTTTTGCTACATGTAAACATATCGTAAGCATAATCAATATCAATTACTTCCATTTAATTCTCAGACATAGTTTGCTTTTAAATGCCACACCAGATTTGACATGGCCAATGATAAATGGAATGCAATTAGTTCCACTATTTGCTTTGATGATACACTAAATTATTTCTTACAACAGACAATTTATTATCCAACGCTAATGGTTATAATAATACTCTTGCATATAATATGTGCAATATATCTTAAACCGTGTCAAACTCATAAGTTTCAAAAGGAGACATTAAAGTCTAGAAAAAATCATTCCATGAATGACTTTCATTTAATAAATCCTTGTCAATGCTCAAGTCATCATTTTCACAAAGAAATCTTAAACTGTAAGAATTTTGTATGTATTTCTCATAATTGCATCACTAAATAAATCTTAATTATGCTGCCTCTTAGTGATTTACAGTCACTTAATGAATATATAATCTTAAGAAAAATGTCTGAATTTAAGTGTTCTTATGGCATTTTTAACATAATCCCTCTTCTAATGGTTAACAGGACAATGATTACTTCCCCCGCCAAACTTATCATGAGTTTATCATGGTAATTGCAAATTAATGAAGAGAGGTAGTCCTTGACAATATAAATATTTGATCTTACGAATTGTTAGCCCTTATACCGCAGCATTGCTTGCCATGGAGCTTGCTCAACTGCTCAGCACTCTGAATTTCCATTACCACCCCCTTCCTTCATTGTATGCCTTCTTCATATGGACCTAATCCAGCTGAGGAGTGTAAAAGCCTTAAAAATAAAAAGTTGAAACCAGGTAGCAGCAGAGCATCTGATCCCAGAAATCATATTTTGCCTGAAAACCTCAGTGCCTGCATTTCACTAAAAATGACTTGCCCAAATTTTACCATTTCTGCAAGGTACTAAAGCTACCTTGTGAATGTCAGGCTTTGATATTTCAATTTTGAAATTCCATGGTGGTAAAAGCAGGGCACACATAAAATACCAGATCTCCAAGACTCTGGGCAGTCTTCCTGCAGAGTTAACTGCTACGGTAGAAAAAGCATTGAGTTTTTTAACCTGCCATACTACCCTAACAGCCTCAAGTCTTTAAAGAAACAAACCAAAAAGGAGCAACACAAAATTGCCACAGGGAATTTAGACATTCAACTGTAAGATTTATTAAAAAAGTAATGTCTTCATATTTTTCACTCATATTTGAATTTCCTCCCATCATCAAAGGACAGGTCTGTCCCACCTTAGTTTCATTGTTTTCCTGGTTTCAAGATAATACAGACGCAGCAAATTCTGGTTGTTATTTAGAAAAAAATCTTTCCTTTCTTAACATGAAGGGTTACCAAAGGAAGAATTCAATTCTCTTTTCTGTGGTTACCTTAGTAATGACAAGCCAAGCCCTGGGCCACCAACACCGGGGTGCTCTGTCCCAGTTACACCTCACCACTCATCTTCCCCCTTCTAAACCTCCTTCACTCTCCCAATCTTTCCTCCCATCTGCACCTGGCTGCAGCCCCACCAGACACATCTCTAAGTCTTCTTACACTTTTCTGAACGTTTCTTCCTTCTATTTATCCATTTCCTTATGGATTTTTTCCTAATCCTAGTACCTTCCCCCATTTTCTGAGCTTTATGTTTTCTTGCTCCTGTGCGGAGGACACTTCTTCTCAACAGTTTGATCTCCCTGAAGATGATAGGAAGAGGTGATCACTATGGACAAAGGCAAACTCAGAAAACATACCACCCCAAATACCATATTGTTCTCAGTAAAATCTTAAAAGTTTGCAACCACAAATTATCCTTCCTGCTAAGGACTATGTAGAAATGGGGATGTAAGGGCATGTTAGCGTTTTTCCTGGGGAGAAAAATGGGCTAGACATTCAAATCATCCTTTTTATTCTGCTGACTATACAATGCGTTCATACATTGGTCCACCTTGAATAAAAACAGCAACCTTGACAGGGAGATTTGACATGGGTAATTCCACTTGCAGGACCACAGCTAAGACACTGCTGTGTTTGGTACCCTTCACTCTGAATCTCTGCCTCGTCATTGTCTCTGTAAGCTGTCTGGTATCTAAATTCTAATCAGAAGAATATTTCTGTCATCCAAATGACATCCTGTAACCTGCCAATCTTTTAGCTGGGATAGCATTTCCTTGAGGTTCTCTAGATCAAAGAGCCCTCGACAAACTCTGCATGACTGGGTAGGGCTGCCTGAAGCAGAAAGCTCTGCTTCTCTGCAGCAAAACTGCATAGTACTTATTCACCACCCTTGCATTTATCCCAGCAAGATTCATAAATATTTTTGACAGATGATATATGACTTCTAAACTTCAGTTTTACAGCAGAAACACCAGAAAGTGGCAGGCAGATGTTTATTATTCAGTTTGAGGGAAGGATACTGATACTGACAGTAGCAGTCCATCCTTGCAGCAAAGGCAATCCATCATACTCGCTATACCTTCCCCTTGGCTCCAGCTGGATACAGCTCTGTGGTTGTAGCACTCCAAAGTCTCTGCATTTCTCCAGATTAGTACCTGTCTTTTTCTCGGAAGTAATGTTAAAAGTCTCCCCTGCACCAGGTCTTGCCTTTAGGCTTTTTCTTCCAAGTAGAAAGGATTTATTTAGCAAACAGAGTCATCTTTGGTGGGAGGGCACTGGAAGAAACTCACATTCTGATTCATCATTGTTTTCTGCAGCAGAGTGGCCGCTTGCACCAAGATGAGGTGTCAGCAGGATGTCAGTGATCATCTGCTCTGTTTAGCCAGACAGCCATGGCTTGGAGCAGCCACAGCATGGACTGCCTCCTCCCCAGCCAGCCTTGGCTGGCTATCATGGGAAAGGGGTGCTAGGGGATATGGAGAGAACCTGGGGCTGTGAAGAAGGAGGGAGATGGGGCTGTGATAAGGTGAGGTAGAATTTCTGCAGTATGATAAAGAAACCATAAATCATTGGAAGCAGACATGGTTACTGCTGTTGTCCACAGATCGAATTGTCTTGTTCTACCACACCTTAGGTGAGCCATGGGACAGTGACATCACAAAGCTTTGGGGCCTGTGTACTATTTCTGCTTGCCAGAACCTCATAAGGGAGACCTAAATTGCGCATTCACACAGCATCCTTAATGACCCAGTGAGTGAAGTATTAAATGAAGGTAGTAATAAAGTGCTGCAGCGAAACCCCTTAGGACGCTGATGAGAAAGCACGCAGCTCTGCTTCCCACTAGATGGGTGCAGATTTCTTCCGATGGCGGTACCAAGCTGTCACTGCGGCTGCTTGCTGTAGCGTGAGATGCCAGCTGCACGATACCATTAACATTCCCCGTCAGCAGCAGCTTATGTCTCTCCCTGTGCACAACGTTGGAAAACCAGGTCATTCTCTTGGCTCATCCTCCTCTGATAACTCCTCTTTTCTTCCACTGCCAGGAAGCCAAGGACGGTGTAATTAGTTTTCACTAATGTTCAGCTCTATGTGCAACTGCTTTTGGCTCAAGCCAAAAATGAAGTTTTCACATAGTTCGCATGCCATAATAGGAGGGAAACTTGAGACAAATTTGAGAGGTACCCGTGTTCCTTGTAATATAATAATTCAGCCGTTATTTTTCAGAAGACCTCAAAGAATACTAATGGTATGTTAAGCTTCCAGTACTTGCAGAATTGAGAATAAATGAGTGAGATTCCAATGACAATACAAAGTTATATCTACCCATACCAGATAACAACTGGTGCTGCAAAAGTCTCATAACAAGGAAACTGAAGTCATGCCCTTAAAAGCAGAAAGACTGCCCAAAGCAGTATTTAACTGCTTGGGGGTTGGAGGTGGATCAGAATCCTGACATTGCAAAGAAGCTGCAGGGGAATATAAAAATGAAAAAGTCAACCCAAACCCCAGATCAGACATTTAGGTTTTCATAATAAGGCAGTGGAAATGATGGCTTTTGGACCTGTGAGGAATAAATTTTGAGACGACTACATAGTGTGCTACAGAGATATAAAGCAACAAACTTTACTAAAGGTCAAGTGATTTTGTGCTGTGAGTGAATACGTAAACGTAAATGCCCGTGAAGAATTATCTGGATGGTACAGTGGAGCTTTTATATTGGCAGAGTAACCATATCAGTAATTAAAGCTGCATTAATGTGCTTGAGTGGTGCTCTGAAAGTGTCACTGAAATGGCAGTCACAGCATCAACTGAAGCAACTAAGCTGTGAGAGGAGGAGCTATATGCTACAGAGGCTCCTTGCTAGGAATGTGCTTAGAATTTGACGTGCTGGAACAGTATTACATAAAACATGATTTAAATAATAATAATTAAACCCCACAATATTAGTATCCGCTACAATAACTGCAAAGTCAACCAAGCTACATGCAGTATTTCAGGAGATAAAATATGAAGCAGTGAATGTATTAATAGTCATTCATGTCCCCACATCACCAGGTGGGCTCTTTGGAAAGAAGCACGCTGAGTTTTAAGGAGCTACATTGTGCTTTGTATACCTTTGGAGGAAGGTCCCTGAAATTACTGTTGGGATTGATGACACTGGAAACATTTAAATTCCTCTTTTGCAATTATTTAGGTTAAGAAGCTCTAAACATGGGGTATAAGCTGTCTCTGTAATATCTCTCTCTTATTTGTCTCTGCAAACAAATATGGATGTGTTCATTCAATTAGGTGAAAGTTACAGCTCACAGCAGGGAAAATATCAAGCAGAAAAGTTTGCAGATGGAGTTAATGGGAATACTTGTGCTTATAGAGAGAAACGTTTTCCCAAAAAAACCAGAACAGTCACTCAAGCACAGGTGATCCTAGGTGCTCAAATTCAGATACATTCGTTTTACTGTCACATCCACCAATTTTACTATCATCATTACTGAAATAGGATTTGGCCCAAAAGGCTACACTACAGTTAAACTTGCCATAACAGATCCAGATATGATAGAAGCCCAAGTTCAAGGGATACTTTCAGATGTGTGGTGCCAGCTGCAGATAGAATTCTCTTGGTGTTCAGCTTCACCTCTTGCAAGCCATCAGGTTACAAATGGTTGAACTGTTGTGATTTAAGCCCTCACACAGTTCGCTCACTCACTCCCCTCTCTTTCTTCCCCCCAGCTCCCGGGGGGATGGGGAGGAGAATCGAAAGAATGCAACTCCCATGGGTTGAGATAAGAACAGTCCAGTAACTGAGGTACAACACAAATCACTGCTGCTACCACCAATAATAATAATGACCAGGGAAATATCAAGGGAAGAGGATACAACTGCCCACAACCCACCAACAGAGCCGTGAACTCAACTCTTCCGGGTTCCTGCCCCAGTTTTTCCATCCTGGACATGACGTGCTGTGGTATGGAATACCTCTTTGGTCAGTTTGGGTCAGGTGTCCTG
>JARCZZ010013302.1:0-32539 GCA_030323915.1 Brotogeris chrysoptera
TCAGCATGCCTTCCAGGAGAATCTGTTCCAAGATTTTGCCAGGCACAGAGGTGAGGCTGACTGGTCTGTAGTTCCCCGTCTCATCCATTTTCCCCTTCTTGAAAATGGGGGTTATATTTCCCTTTTTCCAGTTGTCTGGAACTTCACCTGACTGCCATGATTTTTCCAATATGATGGACAGTGGCTTAGCAACTTCATTTGCCAGCTCCTTCAGGACGTGCGGATGGATTTCATCAGGTCCCATGGACTTCTGCACATTCAGGTTCTTAAATGTTAAGATCTTAAATCTTAACATTTAAGAATCTTAAATCTTGTCACATTTCTGACAGCCAGGTGAAAGAAGTCTCTTTTTACTAGTTTTCCGCTTTCTAGACTTCAAGGCACTTAAAGATTTGAAGAGAGACACCCCTTAACCTTTCCTTTGATATGTTAAGTCAATGAAGAACCTGAAGAGTCTGTCTCTAAGATTTTTCTTCCTCTTTAATCCATCATCTTTTTTCTTCAGCTTTCTCTAACTTACTATCCTTTGTTTCACTCTCGACTGAAGGTCTGTACACCATGGGATGGTGATATAATTTCCTTTTTATGCAATATTTCCTAGTGCATTCAGCTCAGTAATTACAATTCATCATTGGGCTTTTCTGATTAACTAGTAAGCTACCTTCAACCCCCCATACACTGAGTCTTTTGCATCATTCCTGCTTTGAAATGTGTAATTCTCTCCTGTATTTATAGCTTATGTTTTTCACTTCTATGATGTGTGACACTGCATTTCACTGCCATGTAACACTTGGGTTCAGACAACCAAGCAGACCATTACTTATCATTGTTTACCACCTCCACCATATCTGTGTAATTTATACACTTCATTTATACTTATTCTATATTTTGTTCAAGATTGCTGATTTTGAAATTAAATCAACAAGGCCCAGGACCAGTATTTAAGATACCCCAAACGAAACATACTCATTCCATTGGGATTCCTCGCCTATAACTAACTATATTTTAAAAACTGGCAGCAAGTTCTCAGTCCATCTACTATGCTGATTATGTCTTTCTATTTTTTAAATGAAAACATTCTCTGATATTATGTGTATGGTTTACTCCAACTATATTGTATGAATGTTATTACTTTTATCAGCCAAACTTATAGTTAAGCCATTCAAGAATTTATCAGTCATTCCTTAACCCTGCCAGCAAAACTGAGGAAAATCAGATTTACATTTATATTTCTTCAGATTAAAAGTAAGAAGGGTGGGAAAAAGCCCAGTAATGCAAAAGAAACTGTCCTTTCAGGCCGGAAAGTACATTAGCTCTTATATTTTGAAGATAATTTTGGCAGATGATTATTTTTGTTCTTGCAGTTGAGTGTGGACTACAAATCTATTTCAGCCTCTTCCATCTAGTGGGCTCATTCATCACTGGCTTAACTAATTGGAAGTGTTTTCCTGAGAGAAATATTCCCTTTTCATAAACCATAAAACTTGTTTTATGATGAGCCCAATTTATAGCCATTTTTTGTTATATATAATGCAATCCACAGACATTAAAAATTTAAGATGAGCTTTAATTCTTCCTCTTAAAAATATAATTGCATATCTATTCAACCTTAATACTGTCAGACTTACAATTTGGTTTTAGATGGACCAGAAAATAACCACTTTATTCATGTGTGGAAAAAATGATAAAAGATCTTTTATAAAATATATCGAACAGTTTAAGGCTTTCACCTGATTTAAGAAAGCCTGCAGTGCAGCGCAACACCTGTTAGACACAGAATATCATGACCTACAAATCCATAGGTGGGGTTTTTTCATTGCAATCTGAATGTATGTAACAAACACAAATTTCTATAATTTTCTTAAACTGAAAATTCTGACTGGGTGAAAATCCTTGAATTTTTTTATTGATTGCAGTCCACTGGCAACAGGGACTGTAAGAATGCTTCATGGTTTCATGTGCTCCCTGCATTTGAGGTGCAAATGTATGTGGGTATGTTTATGTCTGCATATTTATTTATGCATTTGGGTGTTGTAGCCTCATGATCCAAATAACATTATTACCATTGCTAATGACAGGCCACAGGCTTTGTATTAATGCTGCAAAGCCTCAGAAATAGGACTTGTCAGTCTTGATTTGTCTTGGCCTGCCTGGATCTTTGTTTTAGCTTGTTTATCTAACAGCTATTTTGTAGCTACTATGCAATTACTACCTATTTTTGTAGCTTTAGTTCAACTTCTTATGTTTGTGTGCTGCAATGTCTATTGCTATAATAGTTCTGATATGTTTTTGTATCTAATCAGTGGTCAAAACCAGCAGTTGTTCAGCGCACAAAAAAGTACCTACAACCCTAGAATAATGTTGTGTTGTAGAGGAGTGTAGCATAGGATGATAGCAGAGTCCTTGCAAGTGTGGGAACAGGACCAATTCAGAGGCCTGTAAATAATTAATCAGTTCTCAATTATTAATCGTTAAAAGATTGAAACCTTGGAAAATTGCTAATGTTAAACTGGTTTTAAGCATAACTAAGAGAATAAAGGACAAGTGTCTAAAGTATAAAACACCATACAAAGTACATTCTGGTATACATCTGAGGACCAATGGAAAGAAGACCACAGTGTAGAGTCTGTTAGTGTATAAAAAACTGCAGACCTGGAGTGGGGAGGAAGGAATCCTCACTATCTATGTCATACTCTTCCCAGAGATTTCAGGACATTGACAGTTCCCCACAAATCCTCTGCTCTTTCTCCTCCTCTTTCTCAAGAAAGACCACCCTGTCTCCATTAATCTTAGGGACTAGGGGAACAGTGGTGGGGTGAATATGACACCAGACAAAAGGACAGGGATTACATGCTCACAGAGAGCATGTATGTGTGAACCTAACAATTGTAAATGTGTTATCAACAAGTCCTACTCTAAAATTAGAAACTTGATAGTAAATGCCACTACTGTTGTGACTGGATTAAGTATAATTTGCAATTAGTCAGAAATCAAGGAAGAAAACAAGTGTGTTCTTAAGAGATTAACTTTTACTACCCACGTTTAAAATAAAATAAATAAAATTTAAATAAAATAAAAAGACTTTAAAATAAAAAAGAGGTATGTTTTATTGGAAGAAATTCAGTGAATTTTTGGCTTTACCCTTATTTGTAAGGTTGAACTTTACAAAGCAATGCCTTAAATGATTGATTTATCTATCCTTAAGAAAAACAGAACTCTGATATTTTCTGCACATATCCCTATTATCCACAAATCACATGTTGGAACTTACACCACAATATCTCCCAGTGCTCCTTCATGTAACTCAATGTAAATCAATGCTAAGGCCTGCTTTGCTGCATCTAAGGGTTGTCACAATCATTGCTAACTCTGTTCCTCTCCAAGGACTAGAACTGTTTAAAGAAGAGCAGTACTGGGAATAGTTTAGTAGCTGTATTCTTTACTGACAAACTAGATAATTTCACCTGTATGGCAGAACCAAGATCTCTGATGGTTCCAGTAATGTATTTACTTTTGAGTTTTGTATGACCTTGGGCCAATCATTTAATCAGGAATACAGTGATTCTGGCATTTCTACTTTTCCTTACATTAGGAAGGCAAATGGAAACTAGCATGAGTTAAAGGCAGGTGAGCCCAAAAGAACCATCTAAATAATTATTGACTTTGCTTCTTAGTACAGATCTCCATAAAACTTGTCTTCCCCATGATTAGTTTCTCTGTTCATCAGCAATCCTGTCACTTTTGCAACATCAGTGAGACCACTCACTAAGAACTGTGAGAATTATTGTGAGGGCTCATTCATCACTTACATATGCAAGTTATGCAGCTAACTTTTTTTCACCTCCCTTTCCCCTCAGTCCACTTCTGACTTCATGGTATTTGTGTTGAGCCTGCAAATTCCCTCCAAGCTCGAGGAGTCCTAATGAAGGCACTTCATTGCTTGTGCATCCTGCTGTATTACATGGCTGCCCTGGAGACGCAATGATTGTGTGCTGCTGTTTCAGTCCTGATGGCAGGCTGGCCTAGGAGAGGCAAAAAAGAAGCCATTTTTATAAAGCAGTTACCTGAGGTTGTAGCTGACTTAAAAAATCAGAGAAGTGCTCTAGTTGTGTCTGCAGTCATATAGTTGGTGTATCAGACTAAACCAGGAAAAAATTGCATAAACTTGGACACAAGGATGCATGGGAGTCAAGGCAGCATGCCTACTGCCAAACCAGTCAGTAAGTTAATATCTCCATGAATTAATTTGGCACCACCTATTCAAAACACCATCAAATAACTAAGTGTGAAATCACCAAAAACCCCTTGCATTCTGGCTGCCCAGAAGCACACAAACCCGAATTAATGTTTGTGAAAACTTGTGATAAGGAAAAGAAGAAGATTACAGGGAAAATGTGTAAACCAGAGATAAAACTTGCTCATTAAAAAAAAAAAGCAAACAAAACCCAAAACAAAACAACCAACCAACCAAAAAAAAACCCAAAAACAAAACCAGAAAAAACCCACCCCACAAGCAAAGAACCAAACCCTGCTTATTCGATATTTCTCTCTCATGGATTCAAAGTTGTAATGATATCTCCAAAGTCTGCCTGTGGCTATCACTCATAGAATAGAGACACTACCCCATGATCAACACCACTGAAAATTTCTGTTACAGGGTATTTGATATATAGATATAATACCATTGGTACAAAAATATTCGCAAGAACATGAGCAATAAATGATTAAGAGAGATAAAAGTTTTCTGTGGATAGTCTGAGAGCAGAAGATAAAGCTGTAATGCTGAGGAAATAATTTCTTGGGAGTTACGCACTGAACTCAATTTATTTTAAGAGCTTTGAATTACTATACTAATGTTAAGCAATATTAATTCAACTACTACCCGTCTTTTAATTATTTCACTGCCATAAGCACAAACATTCTACTAGGTAAAAGCAATTTCTTAATCTGATTTACCCTCTCTAAGAAGTACCTTGTAATCCCACAACTCCTTTCTGCAGTCTCCAAAATAAAAACATTTCTTTAAAATTTCATTTTGTTATCCCACTCCTTTTTTTTTCAGTCTGGTGACCAATGCAATGCACAACAATCTAAAAGTTTAAAGTGCGAGAAAATGTTATAGCACTCAGATCAATGTGCAGTAGATGAAGGAGGGAAATTTTTAAGGGAAAGAGAGTTAAAACTGACAAAAATTTAAGATGGCATGTGCTGGTTTATGTACAAAAATGTGCACGTGATAAACCCAACAAAAACGCAAACCAGACCAAAACCTTGGGTAAGAATTTTTCTAATCCCTAGACCGTATAGGCATTATGGAACATGACTGACTGACTGTATTATAAAGTACTCACAGGAGAAAAGTGAACTGTATTAAAAGATAATAATTAATTTGGATTCGGCCTTGAAAAATACCAAGAACCTTCCGTAACTGTAATTGCTTGCCTGGCCCAATAGCCCCTCTGCAGGGAACCTCTCTCAGGTCCAAGCAACAAGTTTTTAAGCCATCCCATGCACAAGATTAGAAGAAACAGAATAAATTCAAACCACCACATATTAATTAAATTTGTTAATTAAAGTTGAAGCGTCTTATGAATCTTGAAATATCTAGAGAAAGATTGTCAGTTCCTGCTCAGCCAATAAATGCTGCTAAGGTCAACCCACAGTGAAAGTTATTGCCCAATTCAATCTAAAGTGAGTTTAAAGGCGGTCACCATGAAAATCCTAATGGTCTTAGTGACTTTGGAGAGCTATTAAATAAAGCATACATGTATTATTAGGAATTTTATGCTGGTTTTCTTAACTGAAAAATGAAAACTTTCAGGTTGTAAATGTAATGAAAGATTATAAAATTTTGATTCATAGCTGACACTACATGTAACTGAAATTTTCTCATGGGAAACAGAAGTTTCATTTAAAATGAGAAAATTTATTTTCCTTGAGAAGCATCAACATTGGCAAAGATTTCTTTTTATTTTTTAAATTCTCACATGCTCTGCTTTACTTATTTGTGTACTATGATTTGCTGGGATACGATGTCATGAGATAAAACTCAGTATTTTACATGGGGAAAACAACTGTAACTGCTTGCTTTGCATTCACAGGTTTCTTTCAGCTCAGCCTTTCTACTTTTGGTTAAACAGTTCATGGCCATCCCAGGAAGCTGTTATTCATAGTCATCTCTAGGCCCTTACTACTACTTTAAAAACAGTGTTGCAGACAGAGCCATGCCAGCCAAGTTTGAATAACTGAAAGGGTCAAAAAATTAAGCCTTCCTTAAGATGCCTCTATAGAGGCATCACACTTAATCAAAATAAAAAATATCTCATTCAGACCACTGAACCGGAAATAAAACAAAGCACAAAGAGTATTTAAAACACAGTTGTAGATTGACATACAGTTAGGTAAGCAAAAAAGTGTGGTACTGAAAGAACATTCTTTTCCACACCAGTGACATCATTCTTGCTTCTTAGATGTTGTGCACTAAAAAGCACATTTAAATTTCCTCGCTGCATTTATTTTGGAATACATCAATTAAAAAGGTAGCAGCATATTTAGTGGCTTACCCAGAACAATGCTTGTGTCAGTGGATTGTTAAAGGAACTCTTGGCCTGACTTATCTCTATAACTCTCAAAATCAGTCCAGAAAGCCAATTTTATTTGTACAACTTCAGTCAAAGTAAATAAGATACATGTAAGTATAATAGATTAGTGAAAGGCATAGTGAGATTTAAATCTCTTCAGAGGTCAGCTTATGGAAACCTGAAAGCATTCAAAGTTCCTGACAAGTGGTATCTGACTATACTTGTGGAGAGAGGGAAAACCAGAATGCCAAAGTAGACTTTTGACTCCTGATAAAAGCATGGAGAGCTGTCTTTGTATTCCAGTACCTACTTTTTGTGACAGTGTTCTGGACTACTCATGGCATGTGAGAAACATCACTGAACAAAAATATTAAGGTAGAGAGAATCAAGATGTTTGGAGGAGACTGTTTGCATCAAGATCAAATTTGAGGTTTCTGTACCAGACAATTAGTTCAGCTCGGGGCTAGAGTTCAGCAAAGAATCAGGCCTACAAAGTTTGCGCCAACACAAGTTATTCATGTGAGATTTCTGATCCTGCTTAAAACCTACATCCAGGAATTGATGTCCTCCTTTCTAGTTTTGAATATGAATCAGAAAGAAAAGCAATTTCTAAATTAATCTTTTTTTAGAAAAAAATGACTCAACAGACTTATATCAGTGCACTTAGTCAGACTATTTTATATCCTCTGAGGATATGGCTTAGTGAGGAATCAGCTCTTTAACATGTAAAGATGAAGCCTGATATCACAAACAGGATGTTCACAAAAAGCAACACAGTATGAATTACTTCAGAGTATTTCATAAGTCTATATACTTTTCCATTGGCCACAGTCCCAAATGGAAAACTGAAGCAGAGATCATCGTTATGAAATAAAAAATATGAAGTCTTCACTGGCAATAGACTAGTGAAAAAGCAAGAATTCATTCTTGGAGCAGCCTGGAAAAGTTTGCCTCTGTTCTGCACACATTCTGTTTATGTTACAAGACAGTTTCAGTTGAGGGAACATTTACTGATTTGTCTTGAAAGTGGATTTTTTTTTTTTTTAGTGCCTGCAGGAGACAGCTCAGTATGATAAATTTGGCTCAGTGTTGTTGATCTCTAAAGGTATTTCGGCTGCTATTTTCACATGAGATGTTTAAGAGGTGCTTTAGAAATGTGAAGTTATCAAAACGCTCATTTCCTGGTTAGTTTTGCGCCGCTGCACAGCTGTGCTCAATTAGGCAGCCATTTGAAAAGCAGCAGGGGAAAAAAAACCCCAACAAAACAAAATCCAACAAAAAAATCCCAAACACCCCAAGCCCCAAATGTATTCTTCTAGACTTCTTGATTTATACAAGTAAAAAACCTAGAATAAGTCATATCAGAAACAAACTACATCAAACCCTCTCTGCAATTAAGTGTATTTTCTTGGAGAAGATTTGAAAAACTCTTTTCATTTCCTCTCATGTCGTTATTCTCGAAACTCAAGGAATGAGAAAGAAGGAGGACAACAATATTTCTAGTTCTGTAGTAACATCCAAAGGACACTGTCAAATTCCAGGTCAATAATGCTTGACAGAAAGTGTAAATTGCATGATTATCAACCTTAAATTCTTCAAAATCTGCAACAGATTCATAATAGATAGTGAGAGAGCCAGAAACACTAACAGATAATATTTCCATTAGACAACCCATTCTGAAAGAGTTTTGGGGGTCAGCCTTAAGCTGTATTCTCTGTGGTCTCAGCAGTCAAATTTCTCTTAAGCTCCCATTGATTTCCTCTGGCTTTGTGCATCTAGATCTATCTACTTGGACAAAATAAGAGAGCAGAGGGAAAATATATTTGGACAAAATAAAGGAAGAAGAAAAAAACAGTTGTTGGTTAATACAGAAGAACAAGTCTCAAAACACTTTTAGAGTTTAGGACTGCTTAAATCCTTTCTCAAATATTACCAGGCTGGGCTGACAAGAGTTGGTCTAATTTTCTGTGAGAGAGAGAAATATGATTATATAATTTCCTATTATCTCTTTTACTTTGAGGGATTACAGGCAAACTTCTAGGAACAATCTTCCAGTTAAATGTGATTCACTACTAAGCCATGTAATTTGAGTTGTGATTTTTGTGAAAAGTATTAGAGATGTATATGTCTGTAAACTGAGAATACACTTACTATTTTTTACAGCTTGTGAATTCTAAGTAGGACTTGGTCATTGAGACTTTCCATATGCACTTTTTTTAATTGCCGTTTTAAGAGCAAGTCGGTATCATGTGTCCCAGTGACATGTAGATGTATCTGCCTCTCACTGAGAGGCTCAGTACAGTTCTCATCTCTTCTGCCTTAGATGCTGAGTGTACTACATACATAGCAGTGGATAATAGCAGAGAAGCTCATTTAATTGTGTATGGCATACTCACAGCTAGAATTTCTTAGCAGCTGCTCAGTGTGAACAAAACAGAAAGATATTACCTTGCCTTGGAGTAAAAAGAAAAGCTGTGTGGGATTGGTACACGTCTTCACATGATAGTCTTTTCATTACTGGTCTGGCACTTTTATCATGCTGTTTCTTAAGAAATGAATAGGAAAATAACTGTCCCATGAGATACACAAACCATTGGTTGTCTGAAGTGGAGTAGTAATCATCCAGTCTTTGTAATACCAAGTCAGACTTCATAAAGCATTGCAGTCATTCTGCCCAAATTCCAATCCCCGCGTTTGCTGATGGTTCATTCCTAAAGTCAACAGAGAGAGGAGAAGCAGCAGTTTCTTTGCAGAAAATGTCTACCTTCCCCGCCTACAGGGGAGATGAGCACATTTTTGGTAGAATGTTGTTTTCCCCTAAACTGAAACCTGTCACAGACACATATCAGGAGGAAAGAGATCCAGGCACACATCTCCTCATTTGGCCTAACTTGATCATGACATTTCAGTTTCATATGTTATACTATGGGTATCAAGCAGAATGAAAAATAAATGCAATTGTGGTCAGCTATGCTCTAGATTGAGAGCATGGAGGATAAATAACTTCTTTAAAACACAAATAATCTTTGTCACTTGATAGTTGGACACTTGATAAAATAGAGAGAAAGCTTATATGTTGATCTATTTCTGCACAGCAGTTTGCTAGCCACAAAACATTCTTGGTTCTTGTAGTAATCATATTTTGATTCAGAAGTAGACATACTGGAGAGTTTTCATATCCCAATAGGTTTAACTCTATTTTTGCTAATACATCTGTTTGAAGAAGAAATAGAGAAAAGTGAACCATGAAAAGAGGCAGAAGATAGAAAACAGAATAAGACAAAATGCATCTCTACAAGATTTCAGAGACCATGAAGTCCTTCTACCAACTGATCTAATCTTAGGTAAACATCTCCTGAAATTTAAATAACTCAATCATTTCAGGAAAATAAGATCCAGCCATGTGTTAACAAATATTTACCTATTTGTATGTTTCTAGTTCCCCTATTTGCTAGCTCTTCCCATTGCATATTTTCCATTATTACTTCAGAAAATCTAGTGTGGATCTTCAGAATTTATGTCTCTTTAAGGTAAGTCCAGCTGGAGGAGAAGGATCTATCTGATGAAGTGGCATAAGAGCATCTCTTCTAATAAGCTTGCTAATCTAGCAATGTGGCCCTTAAACAACATTCAGTGCTGTATGTTAACCAAAGCCTGATGAGAAGTGATGCATGAGCTGAATTGAGGAAAGGCCTAATGAGCAGCATGATGGAGGATGCCCTCACACTTTCCCTGAGAAAGAACTTTACTGGGGTCTCCTTCAAGTATCTGTAGCCAAATACATACAGCACAGGAAAAGAAAAGGAAGAATGAGAAGGCCATGTACAGCTGCAGAATTATGAGCTCATTTGGACTACACAGATGTGGTGGTGTAGCTTGTGCAGCAGGATTGCTGGAACAAGTAAAGAGGAGCCATTAGAAAGGACAAACAGTGAAGAAAAGATGTAATTTTTAGCAAAGAAGCAGTGAAGAAAAGATGTAATTTTTAGCAAAGAAGTTGTTTGAATGCAGGGAGATACGTCTGGGAACTCATGAGACACCAGACATGAGCTTATGGGGAATGATCAGATGACAGACCAACACGTGACATTTTAGTAGGCTCCTGCTGTAGATACCTTGATTTTAGTAAGTCTTTCAACATTTTCAGGCCAAACTGGAAAGATATGGCTTGGAAAGTGGACTACAATTTAGGTGGAAATGTAGCTGGACTGCTAGGATGCAAAAACTATGATCAGCCATACCAAATGCTGAGTTGTGGCTGGTTACTCATGACATCCCTCAAGGATCAATACTGGGGCAAATAATATACGGTGTCTTTATTAGTGGCCTACACAACAGACAGTGCACTCTCAGCGAGTTTGTGGTCACTGCCAAATCAGGTGGAGTGTAGGGCCGCTGGGAATGTGACAGGGTGGAGATATGGGCTGACAGGAACCTCAGGAAGGTCAATAAAAATTCAACAAAAACGAATGCCAAGTCTTCACCTGCGATGTAAAACCTCCTTGAAGCATTATGGGCTGTGGCTGACCAGCTGGAATGCAGCTCCGCAGGAAAGGACCACAGGAGTCCTGATGAGCACCAACCAGAATATGAGCCGGCCACATGTCCTCACAGCAACAAAAGCCTATGGCACCCTTGGCTGCATTAGCAGCATAGTTGCCAGCAGGTCCTGGGAAGTGAGCCTTCCCTGCTGTATGTTACTTACCAGACTACATCTGGGGTGCTGTGTCTAGTGTTCAATTAACTTTTGACAATAAAGATACTGACACACTGGAGCAAGGCACTGCAGCCTACCAATATGGTTTGGGGACTGGAGCATGTGTCATATGAAAAGAAGCTAAGAGGGCCTAGTGCATACCTCAAGAGCAGAAGGTTAAGGAGGACTCTCCTAATGGGAGAATTAGAGAAAGCAATCAGACTCTCTGGACCCACACACTGATGAGATGAAAGGCAACAACAGAACTGCAAATTCTCACTAGATATAAGAACTTTTTTTTCACCATGAGGATGATAAAATATTGCAACCGTTGCCAAGAAAATATGTGCCATCTCCTTCTCTGGAAATATTCAGGATGAAACTGGGCAAGGCCCTGAGTAACCTGCTCCAAGCCAGCGCTGCTTTGAGCAGGTGTTGTAACAGGAGATGCTCAGCAGCCCCTTCCCACCTAAATTATCTTTTTTATTCTATGAATTATTGCAGGCATCCACAAGGGATCAGTGAGAAATTAAATAGTTAATACTTGTCAGCTACACAGTAAGTAGTTGCTTGGGTGTTTTTCTTGTCTGCTCCCCTGGACCAGGATGTGTGGCTTCTAACATATTTACTTCTCAGCAAGAAAGTTGCAATTTGCTTTATCTTATTCCAAGTGCCTGATTAGAAACCTTAATCACTCATGAGGCCAGGCTATAATTAATATCTGAGGGCCATTTGTTTCGGGGTTGTGAGTATTGGTAGATTCAGGGATTCAAAAAGTATCTTTGAAACAAAATATTGTTTCATTTTAACAGCAGGGAAAAGGTAAAGCAAAAGTATAGCTGTGTATAGGTGAGATTCAGTTAATGAGATGTGAATGTCCACATTGTTTACATCTGAAATAATCAATTCAAGATCATTTTATAGTCACAGGAAGTCTACTTTCAAATCAAAGCCGAAGTCTAGGATTGGTCATCTTTATTGTACTCCAAAACTGCCTATATCTCTCCATTGATTATCTGGAAAGAAATGCAGCCAAGGGCAACTATCGTCTCAGCTACAGATACTGACACTGTAAATGTCTACATAACATTAAATAATTCACAACTTACATCTCTACCTTATCTCTGGAGTCTGGATTCCAGTCTACATCCCCAAACTTGCCCTTTAGCCTTTTTCGTTGAAGGCTTCTCCTTTTATTTTAATCCAAGTTTTCTGTTCTCTGCTCTGTTTGCTGATCCTGCTTAAACCAAGTGAGTCAGCCTGCAAGAATGTCACAAGTTCACGTATAGACTGATGGAACTGCAATAATCTGAAATGTTTCTAAGAAATGAGCATCAGGATTATGATATACACTGTTTACAGAGCCAATATCCTGACAAGCATGCTCTGTAGATTCATGAAGTAAACACCACAACAATCCTGCTAAGCCATAGCATTCATAAAATATTTACATGCAGCTTCGAATTTGTCACAATAGTGTAAATATTTAAAGCAGTATCGCCAGTATCTTGGAACCATTATGGCAGTTTGCACCCAGACTTGTTATTTCAGAGTCTCTGCAAACACTGCCAGACATTTTCAGCAACTTTTGACAGGTTTCTGCACAACCATTTCACCGTGTAAAAGTGCATGTTTTTCATTAACCTGAAGTTAAAATCAAGACCTCTGAAAACAATGAGAGATCTGCAAGAAACAATCCTCCACTAATTGCTGTAAAAGAGTGCTGTTTATTCAGCTTATTTTACACAAAACAGATAGCAGTGCTGCAATACAATTTTTAAATTTTTTTTATACCTCTTCCTCACAGAAAATGGAGAAAGAGAAGATGCCAAAAATGCCTAGGCATGCTTGAGAGGAAGCACGTGGGGATGTCTGTGTAACATGATTTTCTGGGCAGTGGACAATGCGCAAATTAGAGACCATGTAGCAGGTGGAGGGGGAACTGGTAGCAGCATTAAGAAATGTAATTCCATTCTAATCCTATTTCACTCTTAATTCAGATTTTATGAGATCTAGCTTTGGTATTCTGTTCTTTTTCCAAAGCTTCCAACAGTCATGATTTTGAGGAGTCAATTTGTTTATTAAATACAAAGAACAAGATCTTTTAGAAGCAGAGTGATGCAATTCTGTGTCTTCAGTAAGTTCAAAGATATGTATGTGCAGAGGGAAAATAAATTACATGGAAGTCCCTCAAAATTTATAAATATAACTGTATGATGAAAACTTCCTATGAAAAGTAAGCCCTGAGCTCTTTGAGAACTTGTTCCAAGTTTCTCCGCATTTTTTCTCAAAGAAAGTCTCTCCGAGAAAATTTTCTTTCTAATAGGAGGTCTGAATAGCACAATTACACACTCAACATCTTTTGGGGTGAAGCCTTAAGTAAGCTGTAGCAAACAGCTGTGTTGTCTGTGATTTTTCCTTGGAGATCTTTAGGAAAGCAAAACATGAAAACACAGTAAGCCCCTTCTCTTTGTGCTTTATCTATCTCTACCATATCTCTGCAAACTTGTCAGTCGTTATAATTTTCTTGTCCCCTTTCCATTTTACCCCTGGGTCATCTAATGAAAGTTAATTTCCAGCGGTTTGGCAACTTACCCAGAAGCCAGTTTATTAGCTTTAAAGTCTTTGATCAGATGCAGCAATTTATGCCACCTCTTTTTCACACAAGTACTTGTAGTGATGATAGTTCTAAATCTGACCCATAAATCACTGAAGGATTTTGTTTAAATGTGACCACTTGGGGTTTTTTTTTTGGCCTGTTATTTGTTGCTTACATTCAGCAAGGGTCATAATGTAGATGTCAGACAAAATAACTAAAAATTAATCCTCATGAACATAGGCCTATTACCATAAAGACTTTTCCATAAGGAAAAGATGTTGCATTACAAAAAAATAATTTGCAAAGCTTTAATTCATGATATTAACATTTTACATTGTGAAGAAAAAAAAAAGTCATAACATGGCACAGCATTTTCAGTGGGGACCTTACAATAAATTCAGTCTGAAGAGAAACATGTAACCTTTATTCCTCTTGCTGTCTGGTCTTTATTTCTAAGTGATACATTGTTGTATAGTTGGAAAGTTGATTAATGCACTTACTTAAAAATAGTGTCTTGCACACTTCAGAAAAATGAGGTTTCACTGGAAAAAAATATCCAACCTAACTCTTCAAAGGCAAATCATTTAGCTCATGATAAAAGTTCTGACAAAAAAAAAAAAAAAGAAAAAAGCAGCTGATGGCTACAGTCTACTCTTCCAATCGGTATTACAAGTACTGTTCCAATGTCAAGTGTGGAACTGCACTCAACAAACCTCACTTCAAATGCAGAGAAGTCTACAGGGGCTTGAGCTTTATGCTAGCTTTTAAAACCAGTAGAAAGAAAGGAAGAAAGAAAATTTTGCTCTGCTATTGCAAGACCCTTTTCTTCACTCAGATTACATTTTCAGTGTAGCACACCAGCACTCAACTTACTTCTTCCACCAGTTAGAGAGAAGAAGGGCCCTTATAGGAAGAATAGAAAACCCCTCTTTGTGACACTTTTGAAGTCTTCAATTTACAACTAACAGCAAACATATGCCGTAAAAAAGGAAGTCTAAATGGCATTTTAGCTGCTATACTCTTTTTCTCATCAAATTCATTGCAATGACTTTGAGTAGTTCAGTTAATGCAGCATTCAAGGACAAACTTTCATAGGCAAACACACAGCTCTTAAAAACATGCAGAAACATATATAGAAAGCAGCCTAAAAATATGGCAGAGTCAAATTCCATCCCAGTAAATGTAAACCATTTTGTTTCACTTTGATTGCTTTTGCACCAGACTCTTAAGACAGTTTTCAACTTCAGCCTTTCAACTCTTTGTCCCCTCTCTCATAAAGCAACAGAACAGAGGTTAAAAAGATAGCTTTAAGTGTAATTACTCAAAATTCAATATTTAATTTTCTTATAACATAGATGATGACAGAATTATTTGAAACTTGAGTGATTACCAATCAGATGTCTACACCTTTATGAGGTAAAAAACCCCGCCGAAACCAAGTATTTCAACATGTTAATAAATCTGTCTTCAGAAAAAAATTATACACTAAAACAACCCATGAATTAGGTTGATAAGATTCTCATAATGATTTGCACAAGGCAGCTGGTAAACTGATGCTCAGCATTGATGCTCACTTCAGGTTACAGTACAGTAACAGCAGCAACCAGCAATAGCATATCTTGCAGGAAAAAATCTGTTTGGACTCCTGAGTAGTTGGCATGGTTTAAGCCCAGCCATAACTAAGAAAGCCATGCAGCCTCTGTCTCACTCCCCACCCCCAGCTCCCAGAGGGATGGGGAGGAGAATTGAAAGAATGCAACTCCCGCAGGTTGAGATAAGAACAGTTCAGTAACTAAGGTATAACACAAACCACCGCTGCTACCACCAATAATAATAATGATAAGGGAAGTAACAAGGAGACTGTATACAACCGCTCACCACCAGTAGACTGATACCCAGCCCAACCGAGCAGTGATCTTGCCCTTCCAGGTAGCTGCCCCCAGCTTATATAGTGGGCATAACGTGCTGTGGTATGGAATACCAATTTGGTTAGTTTGGGTCAGCTGTCCTGTCTCTGCTTCCTCCCAGCTTCTCCTCCTCCCTGGCAGAGCATGAGGCTCAGAATGTCCTTGGTCAGAGTAAACATTCTAAGCAGTAGCTAAAAATATTGATGTTATCAGCGCTGTTCCCAGGCTGAAAGTCAAAACCACAGCACTGCATCAGCTACTAAGAAGGAGAAAAATGACCGCTACTGCTGAACCCAGGACAGTCGTATTCTGCAGACTTGACAAGGTTGCTTGTTTATTTTTCCAATCCAACACAGGTCATTGCTGGAGGCATGGTATATGCCAGACCAGCTGGTTTATAGTAGTGATTTGGAATGACAAATGTTTTGCTTTTGCTAAAGAGGCAGATTTTTGAGCAGTCTACCCTGTATAACACCTTATAAAAAAACATGGCACTTTCTTTCTGTCCTGGCAAGTGTAAGGCGAGTCTTCTTTATATCATTTCCCTTGATCGTATTCCCTTGTGACTTTGATATAAGATTATTGTTTTGTTGTGGTATTATTTTTACATAGGCTTTAGTTTACAATGCAGATGGAAATGATTTAGTGCCAAGATTTTTTATACGTATTTCCTCTCTATATTTATACATACACACCATAATTGACACCACAAATGAATTAAGAAAATGAGGAATATGTTGTATCTTTCAAAATGCAAAGCAGATTTTTCTACCTTGAAGTGAAATGTGTGGGGAATCTAAATCATAAAATCATCCTGAAAGAGATATTAATTCTAATTACGAATCAGACTAAAGTGACAAAATTATTAATAAATCACTCCCCTTCTTGTAGTAGCTTTCAAAAAAAAGCCTGCTTGGTTTGCACCAGAGCTTCATTACATCATGCAAAAAAGCAAAGAAAACAGTCACAAGCAAAGCAACAGAATAGTTGTCATCACTAAAAGATGGCTCAAAAATCTTGTCCTTACGAGCAAGGTGATTTCAACAGACTCAGAATTTTTCTTCTTCCAATTTTCCCTTGAATGTGGCTGGCTGCGAATGCCTATTCACCTTCGATCATCAAAGCAAGAATGCTTGCACTCAAACATCTCATACTGTGGACAGTGAGCTAATCTGAATCACTGCTGTGTTATTTTTCAAAAGATCTCATTAGAGTATCTTTTAACCAAAAATTGATAGTGTGTTTGATACAGTACTGAATCGTGTCTCAGCTGCCCATGAGTGTCATGCAAATATAAGTGCTATTACCCATGCATTTAACATACAGCCACAAGCAACCACCCTGCAAGCAAAATGCACAGTGTGATGAAAACAATAAGCTAAGGCTGTACAAATTACTTCTTTGGCTACTTCTTTCAAAGAGCAGTTATTGCAATCACGGCAGACAAATAATATATACATTTGTTAATTAAAAATTTGTTAGAAATAGCTACCACAGTATCCAGTTCAATCCCCAGGTAAACTGACCAAGCACTTCACCCTTCTGTACTTCCTCCTGCTAGTGGTCTCCCAGGCTTCTTGGCGAAGCCTGAAATGTTTTCAGCACATATGCAGTGCTGTCCTTGTTCTTGCTACAAAATGAAAATTAAAATATTAAGTGACTCAGAATTCCACTGCTCATTTTACTAACTTTTACATGCTATGTGTTACATAGGGTGACCTCCACCTTGCCACAGGTTTGGCAAAACAGAAACTGCAAGTCTCAGTACACCTCTCTTCTCTGAGTTGCGTTTGGAAGCTTGTTCACCCTGAAGACACAGTAAGTATTACTTTCAGAATTCTTCCCTGTTATGTTGACAACTAAAAAAATGATGACCAGCAAAAGACACGGTTGATTCAGAGATTTCTCATGGGCTAAAGCGATCTTCAATTCAATACCTTTCCTGCAAAGCCTATGTCTGTGCAAAGAGATGCACAAACCAATTCTCCTTTGCCTACATGTGGATCAAGATTGCAGAACGCAAGATCTAAGAACACCAGAACTTCCTCTTTGACCTGGTAGAAATTTAAAACAAGATTAAAAGTTAGGAGGAATGTAAATTCATGAGCCATTCACAAGCAAGCATTTGGTTTTGGGTTTCTCTGTAAGAAGCCCACCAAAAGAAACAAAAACCCCAAACCACCCAACAACCTGCCACCCTTCTCTTGTGGAGGATGCGTATGTAACACTTTGTATTCTTTAGAAGCAGTGTTACTTAAAAAGACCTGACTAAAAATAAAATGGGACTCCAAAAGACTACAAAGAAGAAAACAAGTAAAAGAAGGAAAGATGATCATTTTAGGGCAGCATCACAGCAGTAATGGGAGAAAAGGTTTAGCCAAAATAAGCTCATCACCTGCATCTCTTTTAATGCCTCTTCATTCCATTGCTATAAGTGATTGATATTCTGGCAGAGGTGTCTTAATTTCAACATATTATGAGTTTTTAATGAAATTTCTCATCAGAGACTGGAGCTGTGAGTCTAATCCTAAAAAAAACAAGTCAATCTTATGGTTATTTCCCTGGGTTTACTATTTGGATGTATATTTTCCCAGAAATCTCACAGCAAACCAAATCTCTCTAATAACAGATTTTTATTTTTTTCATAGAGAAAGGTTTGTTATGCGCAGCTACTCAATCCTCACACCTGTAATAAAGCACACCCTCAGATTTTTGCATCTTTTCTGTAAAGTAGTCCGACTTCTCAGAGTTCCTCTTCATTTGCAACCTTCATTTAAGCTCAGGCCCTCTGTTCTTGACCTAAGCTATATTGCTATATGCCAGGCCATGCATCTCACTGATGCAAACACAGACCAGGCTTCTTGGCTTGATCTTGAACCTGCCTGCGACTGGCACAGCCCATGCCCTGCCAGTTTGTGAGTTGCCTATATCTCTTGGCCCCCAAGGAGATACCCACCCTCCTGCATTTTGGGTCTCTGCTTAAGGGGAGTACTGCCACGTCCAGCAAGACTGAAAAAGCTAGACAAGGCCTTACTCCCCTGTTACAGCACTTGAATAGCTCTGTGCATCTGTCCCTCTTCAATGAGATACAAAATGTCAGTAACACAGAACATTTTTATCTTGTTTGCTTCTTCTCTGATTTCACTTGGTGGCTCCATAAAAGGCTCTTCCTTGTGTCATGTGTAGTTGAGCTGTCAGTCTGAAATGTAAAGGCAATGCTCTCACCCAGAAAACATGTGATTCAGATGTGGTGACGAGGACAAAACAAAATCTTGAAAAATCAAAAGAAAGAGCATGTTTCCCCAGCTCAGGAAAAACACCAGCAAAAGCTTAGGATGCTTACCTGCATTACAAGGTGCTAAAGTTCATGTCCCAAATCGTTCACAGTGAGGGTCTTGACCTCAGTTTAACAGTATTCCAGGTAATAATATTATACCATTGATCTTCAGCACTGGATGGTAAATAGTTTCTTGCTGAGGCTGTACCTCCTTTTCAAAAATGTTCAAACTAGATATGCTTTGGAAGAAAAGTTTTAAATTTGAAGAATAAAAATTTCTCTGTGACAAAGACATTGAAACTGAACATTCCTGATGGGCTTTCATGCCAGGCAAAGCATCAAAGAAATTTGCTTTAAATAGCCTGTAATCAGTTCTTTTTATGATATGAGGTATCTTTATAAATTGCTATTTAGGTTTTCATTGGATTATTATTTTTGACAGTTGATTTTAGCACTAATCCATTTCAGCCTCTTTAATTAGAGTATTTATTTTAGAAAAGAGAAGAGTCAATGAGCAGACTTCAAATGATGTAAAAGCTCCTGCAAGGAGCTGGTAATAAGCTGCTCTTCATGGGTAAACAGGAAGTAACGGACTTAAATTCACCAAGGGAAATCCAGGTTAGTCATTATCAAAGACATTCTAAATGGTAAGGGATAGTGAAACACTGAAACATATTGCCTGGGAAAAGTGTGGTGATTCCATTGTTGTAAGTTACTAAGATGGGCCCATCAACCATCTATCAAGAACAAAGCTGATGCTGCCTGGGAGTAGAAGGATGAAATAGGTGTTACATCTATGAAAATATTAACATTCAATCAAAATCCAGAAACTGTATGAAAAAGGATACTTCTCAAAAGGTGCTTCTTAGATTAATGTTAGAATCACCATCTATATGTAAAAAGTTTTGAATATTGAAACACTCAGTGGAACACTCTGCCTTTTGTATAAGTAAAATACAGTTTCCTAGGCAGCACTTTTCCACACTGGTGCTGCAGAAAACATAATTGAATCATGTATATGAACCCTAGCATCTCAGTTCCACAATTACTCAATTATTTTCTTTAGTTTTACAGTTCTATTCTCTTCTTCACATACTGTTTTTAAATTTGGATTTCAGTTGCACAACATGCCTTCCGCATTTGTGTTCCCTGTGTACCATGAACCTCCATTTTGATTCCTGAGGTCAGTAAGGTTTAGGCACATATTTAAAATCAAAGAAAAATTTTCTTGAATTTGAGCCTTGCTTAACACAGTATCATAAAGGCTTTTAAACAAAAATTGAAATCCACGTTAGAATGCCTTGGATTCTAAGATGGCAGAAGCATGAAAAAAAATGATGTCTGAATGAATCTTTATTGTAATTGAGTTAAGAGCCAGAGCTTCAATAGCATAAAGTTACCAACAAATATTGAGATTCAGGCCATGCAATTAAAAAAGGGGAACATCAGCCCTACCTGAAGGTATTTGCAGCCTAAATACAATTTAGACTCTTAACACTCTTTAAACTTAATACACAGTAGATCACTGTACAGTCTTATATCTTCCAGGATTTTTTGACTGAGCAAAAAGGACAAATGCGAGTTCCTACTCAGCCCATTGTGGCCTAGCATAACACCATATTTAGCAGGGTTCAAAATACCCAGCAACATATTCTGCTAAAATGAGTGGTAACTTGCTGGAACTCTTGAAAATGTCAGCACACAGAAGCACTCTATTCTTCTAGGTTTCACTTTGGTCTGAGTCCTTCATCAAAGGACTTCTATACCCTGAGACTATTTGGATGCTGAGCATGCTGAAACCCTGTGCGGAGTTGTCTGTCCACTCTTGTGTTTCTCCAGATATATTTGGAATCATCGTTTTGTGAATTCATTGCCTGGGCAGGCTTAATTTGATTTCTCCTTGAGGAAATTACCAAAAGTTCTCTCAGTAAAATAGAAGAAAATTCCTTTATGTCCTTTAGAATTAGATAGGGACCTACACACAAAGAAGTAACACTTCTCATCATCTCTTGTAATCAATACAATAAGATCAAATGTACAAAAGATGACAAAAACATTAATCCAGTTGCTAATCCCACTGTTGTGATTGTTCCTTGCCAGAGTTCGCATTTCAAAGCCTGAAGTCTTTCTAGCCTGAATGCCAGTTGTATCTTCCTTCTTGCATTTAATATTACAACTATTTATTACAAAATTCATCTTTTCAGTTTTGTTTAAATACAGAATTAGAGCTAACTAACTTCTGAAAAGAACTAAGCCTGTCAAATTCAGCCATCAACTGACTCACATTCACAGGTTGCAGGGAAACCTGCAAAAATGTCCTTGGCCATCACACAAACAGGCATGAAAAGTAGATGAATGAATTGGTTTCTGCTCTGCTTTATGAGTAGGGGGTAGAGCTGTAAACTTTTACACCTGCTTTCATATTTGTATGACATTCTAGTGAATAGCACAATAATCCCATCTCATGTAATTTCAGAAAACTATTCTCAAAAGTTATTGTTGTTATAAAAATCCATTTGAGTTCTTATTGCAAGATTCCTTTATATATATAAACCCTTTATATATATATATATATATATATATATGTTCATTATACCAAAACACAGGATTTTTAACTGATACTATAAAGGTACTGTTCCTCTACTGGATTAGTATATATTGTTGTCCTTCTACATATTTTTAGTCTTGAGGGTTTCCCCCAGCATATTTACAACACTTTCAAAGCTGTAAGGTAATTCCTCTTCCTTTCCTTGCACCTAAGAAATGGCCTGTAGCCTGAATTAACCCAAAACCGATCCCTGGGGGACACCACTCATTACTGGTCTCCAGCTGGACATTGAGCCATTGAGCACAAGTCTCTGCGTGCAGCCATCCAGCCAGTTCTTTATCCACTGAGTGGTCCATCTATCAAACTGATGTCTCTTCAATTTAGAGACAAGGATGTCATGTGGGACAGTGTCAAACGCCTTGCCGAAGTCCAGGTAGATGACATCAACTGTTCTACCCCTGTCCATCAGTTCTGTAGCTCCATCGTAAAAGGCCACCAGATTGGTCTGGCAGGATTTCCCATTAGTGAAGCCATGCTGGCTGTCACCAACCACCTTGTTGTTTTTCATATGCCTCAGCATGCTTTCCAGGAGAATCTGTTTCAAGATTTTGCCAGGCAAAATCTTTCCCCAAGAGAGGTATAGAATCAATTGCATTTAGTAGTGAAATAGTATTTGAAAATATTTTTCCAATTTTCTTCAAGCCATTGAAGTAAAATAAAAGTAGCTGCTCCTATTTTTGTTTTGTAACACTTCCAGATTTACCGTATGTCTGTTTCCCTCCAAGAGGAAGAAAAACATCTCTTTCAGTTGTTAAATCACAAGAAAAAGTAAGCAGAACAGTAAAATTCTCCAGACGTGGTGCTTGACTGAATGTCTTGAACAATATGGTTTAATTCTCTCATGATCCATCTCAGGAACTTGTTTTCTGCAGCCAGGTTGGTGTCCTCTATGTACTACATTAAGTCTTTCTTTGATTTCTCATTTTTATTGAAACTGAGGGGTTTTTATGAAAAGTTGCAGTCTTGGACTTCTGCGCATCCTGAATAAAAAAGGTTTTCAGTGGAAAAGTTTGCAATTTATGATAAGATTTCCTCTGTTTAATCGGAAATTCTTTTCCCTTAGCTACTGCAATAAAATTAATGAAATAATATCTTTGCTGACTACAGCAATCTCTACAGTGCAGAGAATAAAAATTAACATTATTTTTACAGATATAACAAGTCTTTACCCATATAGAATGAAATAATATTTTCCTGTTTATTTTAATAATTTTAATAAAATGTTTCTGATGCTACATACATGACAGTGCCAATTATCCAGTTGTTACAGTCTTGAAATGGTATATGAAACCACTGCATTTTCACTCCTGTAAATGTTTCCTCAAAAGAATTTCAGAATGTGGTATGACTGATTTATCTACTGAATAATGAGTGAAGCAAAGTTTTTTCCAGTTGTAAGCAATATCTGATAGATTGTAAAATATTTAACCAGTCTATATACTGCAAAATGTATTTCTGATTATGCTGACATGATGTTCTGATACAGTGTAAGTGTTCTTCTATTGCTTCATAATAATAACCACAATTCTATTATTTTTATCATCTGCTCAAAACCTGTAATGGCCTGTTCTATTAAGTAGAAGTTCACTGAGGACATACAAACCAGAAAAGCACTTAAATAAATCTTTCAAAAGAGAAAGGAGTTAAATTTATCCTACCCATGAATATCTTACATTTTTTTGTCTGAAACTCTTTGGAAAAATTCTAGTACTACATTAAAAAGCAACATCTAAAACTTCAAGTGAATCAACTTAGTCTTGTTAGAGACAAAGGCCATAAAAGTAGTTACAGGTGATTTGGCTGTTTCCAGTAATTGAATTTGAAGACATAAGTGCATTCACACTGTAATACTTAGTCAGCAGTTCAAAATGGAGTGCCCCTGATTTGCATGGGAAACCTCTGGAAAAAAGTACCTCTGGGAATTACATTACGCACCAAGGCTTTTAAAAAGGCCAAGTTTGGCTCATGAATTTAACTAGTCCAAATTTAGGAAACAGATGCAAAAGAGACATTTCCAGCATGGAAATTTATGTCAGATACGTTCAATGACTGTAGACATTCTGTTCTCTTCCTGCACACAGGACATAAATAATTATTTACTGTTGCTTTAGGTATCAAAGAAAAACACTGAACACACAGCTAGTCCCCAGGAATTTTCAGTATTAACAAGCTTCTTATTTATATACAGATAAAAGGCACCTGCAGCTGTATTTCATTAGAATAAAAAATGACCCTCAGTGACCAATAAGGCTAATCAAAGAAAAGTTTTTCCCAAAGGGTTAGCAGTACCCACATTTCCCTTCTGAGCCATTCAGGATGGATTTAGGCAATAAGAATGTGTTCAGCCTTCCTCAGACTTTTCTCTGCTAATTACAATGCATTGTGTACACTGCATCTGTGCTTGTGTACAACAGGATGCAAATGAAAAGAAATTATAAGACCATTTTTAAAAGGTAAACAAAACTTCGATAGTGCAGCACTCACTAAACTGAATGCAGCATTAAACCCTCCTGATAACACTGTGTCTCAGAATTGTGATGGGATCTAACTAGGTAACCTGCTAGATTAAAGTAAAACAGGGCAGGTTTGGGCAGCAAAATACATGTTTTGCTGTCCTTTCTGCATTAAACATAGGAAACTGTTCTCAAATCTGCCTTGCTTGTTTTTAATCATGTAGACGCCTTTTGCCATGGATTGTATGCTAAAATAAATAAGGACAATCAATAGTACCTTATGCCTATAATAGTCCACAGAGATTAATAACAAATTTTCTGTCCACCTGCCTGATTAAAACTTAGGATATTGTCATTTTCTCACATTTGTATCTGTGAGTTGCGAAATGCTGATATTTACTATTGCATTATCAAGACCTGTGTTGAGCCCATCCAATTTTTGTGGGCAATAAACCACTATATTTTAAGCATAAATTCAGTTCATGTAAACACTGTTTCTCAAAAATTTCTAAAAAATATCTCAAAGAAAATGATTCTGGATTTTGTATTTACTGTGATAGATGCTAAAAGCTGCTTGATATCAGCTGAGTCCTGGTGAGACAGATTGTTCAGGAGATGCAATCAGAGATACATGATTAATGCACCTATCCAAAGTACTTATATAACTCCTGTTCTCAAAGTGCTGAGCATCACACGCTCGTGTTTAGCCTCATAAGGTCTCCAAAAAGTAGGGACATACTCTCCATCTCTATTTTTATACAACTCAGATGCAGCTCAGCTAAATGCAGGTGATCCATAAAGTCTCTAGCAAAGCAGATTGAAACACAAGTCTCCATAAACTTACCTCTTTGCTGGACTCTCTCCTTTTTCTAATTTCTGTAGCTGTGAAGTTTGTCTATCTAATGAATATCATTCTATGCTTCTTATTTCTCCATCTCTATAAGAGCTGGCAGGAAAAGAAGAAATAGGAGATTCTGAAAATCTGAAGGAGAAGGAAAATAAAAAACTTAAGCAACAGAGCTGCCAGAAACAAGACAGGAGGCAGAATTAACTCGGTTCTTAGAGTGCTGTTTCTTATCTTCAGCCCATTTCATACTGTGCATCATGGTCAAAAGGGGTAAATGTAAGAGTGTTCCAAACTGACATCAAACAGCATAGGGATATTTTATAAAACAGGGAAAATGGCAGCACCAGAGCCTCTTTTCCAATGAAATGAATTGAAAACGCAGCGTGTCAGACTATTCACTCTCCTAGTCTAGATTGCTCAATACCTTCTTCCCTCTCGTCTCATTTCACAAAAAAAATCAAACAAAGGAGTTGGCTTACCTTTCCTTATTGCTCCATTTTCTGTTCTTCTGTTAAGGATTGATGCTCTTCTGTTTCCAAGTCCCCCTGATGGATAGTTCAAGAAAAGGTCCATAAGCAGACAAAGGATTGAGTTCTTTGACAATTCATGGCACAGAAAGCTCCAAAACAACTTGCTGCTAACAAAAATATACAAAGGCTTTACTGGCCTCATTAATACAGATTGCCTTTGTTTTGAGCCCACCCAAAGCCTGTGAATAGGCCTTTCAGGGGAGGGTGTTAGGAAGAACACCTGGGAACACCCCAAGTCTTCTTCTTCTCATACACAGTTCAAAAGCAGTCAGTCTTTCCAAATTTAGATCTTACGCAGCCAAGGTTGTGGATCTTATGGCTATCACAAGGGTGCCAAACACATCTGCCTCCAAGAATGATCCTCCGACCAAAACCTTAGGGGCAGTGACATGACTCAAGGTCCCTTCCAGCTGCAACTGTCCACAGTGACCTTCTTCATCATTTACCCACGCCTTTTCTGAGTGTCGTGTAGGGCCCAAAAACTCTTATATGTCACTATTGGCATTTTATAAGTTTTTTAGTTCAAAGTGCCTGCAATAATCCTATTAATCATTATATATTATATTCAGCTTTAAATTAGTTTGTCAGTTATTACAGGGAATTAATGTAAATTAATATAACTGAACAGCCTTGGCTATCTAGTGTCAAACATCATGGATTCAGTGGTTTTATGGTAATTTCAATTTACTTAGGATTGGGCCTCTTTCAGCTGCTGACACTGCACACTGCCAGCCTCAGCAAGAGGAAATGCTTCCCTTGGAGGCCTTCTTCAAAAAGCCCTCATTTGTCCACCTCTTCCAAAAATCTCTTCTGTGCTGTTGTGTAAGTATTGGTGAACCATAAAATTGCAGTCAGAAAACGGTATCTCACTTATTGCCAATAATTTTATATTTTAATTATTTTTATATTATTTATTTACTTATTATTACATTATATTATTGTATAATGATAATGATATTTATATACTATATATTATTTTATTATATAAGTAATTATTATAAAATATAAGTATTATTATATTAATATATTATAGAATATATTATATATTATATGTAATGATAATTATATAATTATATGTTATATTTTTTATATTGTTTATTTATATATTGTTTCTTTTTCTTTTTATATTTATATTGCCAATTATATTATTTATTATTCAATAATTTCTGAATTATGGAGACTTCAACCAGCTCCCCACCTCTGCCATCCAACTCAGGGAACTAAGTACCCTGAGGATGGCTGGTGCGACCATTAAAGACTGAGGCAATGGCAACATTAAGTACCTCAGCCTTGTCCTCATCCTCAGTCACTAGGTTTCCCATAGTATCCAGCAGAGGATGGAGGTTCTTTTTGGTCCTTTTTATTGCTACTATATTTGTAAAAGTACTTTTTATTATCTTTTATGGCAGTGGGTAGATTTAGTTCCATCTGTACCTTTCTAACTTTCTGTATACATAACCCAACAACATCCTTGTACTTTTCATGGAGTGACAGTCCCTTCATCCACAGGTGATAAATACTCTGTGGGTTTTTTTTCTTTTCCTGTGGGTTCCAGCTCTATCTCCCTGTTCAGCCAGGCTGCTTTTCTTCCCAGATAGCTTGATTTTCACCACATAGGTACTGCCTGCTCCTGCACCTTAAGGATTTCATTCTTGCAGAGTGTCCGGCCTTCCTGGACCCTGTGTCCTTCAGTAATATTTCCCAAGGAATTGTGTGAACCAGTATCCTAAACAGACCAAAGTCAGCCCTGAGAAGTCTAAGGTGGAAATTTTGCCGACCTTCTTCCTGAGTTCTCCAAGGATTGACAATTCAGTCATTTTCCTATCACTTTTCCCAAGATGGCCTCCAACAGTCATATCACCCACCAGGGCTTCTCTGTGAACAACAAATCTAGCCAGGCATCTCCCCTAGCTGACTCACTAATCAGCTGGGTTAGGACTTTATCTTCCACACCCCAAAAAAATCTCCAGGACTGTTTCCTCTCTGCTGTATTGTACTTCCAGCAGACACCTGGTAGGCTGAAGTCTCCCATGATAACAAGGACAAGCAATAGTGAAACTTCTCCCAGTTGTTTGAAGAACACTTCATCCATAGCTTCATCCTGGCTAGGTAGTCTATAACAGACATCTACCAGGATAACTGCTCGGTTGGCTTTCCTCCATAAACATTCAGCCTTCTCACTCACAATATAGAGTTCAAGGCAGTCAAGGCACTCCCTGAGATAAAAAACATGTTGGTTTTTATGTCATGATCACAGCCTATTAGAGCTAGGAACAGAAATTAGGACACCCAGCTCCTAAGCCATTTAACACCGTTCTCATCCTCATTTTACCCCGTTATTAAAAAAAATAGTAATAATGGTTTATTTTTTTCTAGCTGCTAATTTTCACTGGCGTCCTCCATCTCCTTGAAAAGAAAGCTCACAACAGCATTCCTTAAGGGAAAATATATTTTTGCAAAATCATCTTTCTGAAGAAGTGACACAAGGAATGAACTACCAAAATCTGATCGTCTGAGCAAGGGGAGGAACAGGCAAAAGGAATGCTGCAGAGTAATGATGCGGGAAGCCTCAATCCATTTCTCTCAGCGCAATTGATTTTAAAAGTCCATTATATTATCCTCACTAAAAACAGTGAGGTGGTTTCTTTTTCATCCTCTCCTGTAATGACTAAGAATATAAACTTCATTTCGACATGGGTGCACTTCCTGAACCAAATACGTGGTGTTCAACTTGTCAGCAACTGTGACATGAACTTGTACACCAAATTACAGCATCATTTCAAAAGGCTGTCTGCTCTGTTCTTTCTTATTGTGCATACAAACCCAAAATAATTTCTAAGAAACATTTTGTTAATTTGTTGGATTTACCAGAGAAAGATTTTAGTAGGGATTATACATTAACACCACTGTGGTTATCAGAAACTTCTGTCTCCTACTAAAATTTTAAAAGTGTGCTTTAGCTCCCACTGAAGTCAAATGTAAAACTGAGAACCAAACTGGCCTGGAGTGAAGTTTCATGTTGTCTTGGCCATTGGCTGAAAATTAGGATAGCTATTACAGTAGTTATGCAGCTGGAAGTATTTAAAGAAAACAGCAGGGAACACAAAAGATTATCCAGAAGGGGCAATTTCAGATTAACCCTTCTAATGCATTTAAACTCACTATACTGCCCTTGTTCTGACTTAGAAGAGGGTCAATCTTCATTAAAAAAGAAAAAAAAGTTTTAAAACCTGTATTTTTCATTAGTAGAATATGTGCTGTGCAACTTCCATGTTACAGAGAACTGGGAAGCAAGGATGAGCAGTAACAGTAGCCACAGGAAAATCTCTGTATCCTTTCTTTTACCCTCTACTTCGAAAATTATATGCTGCCTTAAACCATGCTCCTTACATAAATACTTGCTGAGAACATGGCATAACCTACTGCAGGCAAAGTATTGAAAAAGTAATAACATGGAAATAACTTCAACACTGGGTCTGTGCACTATGGAAATCCCACTTGAGCACTGAAAATAGGGTTTTAATTGTAACATAAGCGTTTCTGCTCTGCAGAAAGAGAAATTCCACCCAAAGATAGCTGCAGGTCTGCACAATTAACATCAAAACGAGCCAAGCAGAGGAAACATTTATATTAGTCTATACTTCACCTTTTCTGTGTTTTTCAGTATGCTTATGAGACGCTGCTTCAGTAACACTGATAACTGGTTCCTAGAGCAACTCTCTGTTGTGTAAAGAACACTTGCTTCTGCAATGCATGGCAAATAGGTTTAATTTGCATGAACTTGTCACCGGACTTTACAGTGTCCTCTGCTTTATCACATATAACATTTTTTTCTCCTAATACTTTTAGTTGTAATGCAGAATAATTACATGAGCCCCCTTTAGGACTGTTTTCCTGATTGCTAAATGCAAATCTTTCTTATGGGCTCCCTTCCGTCCTCGATTGTGTTTGTATTTCTTCTAAACCAAAAAAGGGGATCATGGGTGAATTCTGTCCTGCTACACAGAGATTTATTCCAATCATTTTAAGGTTAGAGAGACTGAATGAATGCCCAGACTTCTGTCCCATCCTTCAGTGTATCACAAGGAAAACAATATAAGTAACATTTTGCAATTTATTTATTTTTTTTTCAACACCTGAAACCAAGGGTTCTAGAAGCCCAAGGATTTTTTTGTTGTTGTTGGCTTCTCCCCCCCGCCCCCTCCAATTGTCTATTAACATTTCACAAGGCAGCAACATATAGTTATTTTTACAGCCTTGAGTTCCCTGCTGGAACAATTTCCTCTGACACAAATTCAACACTTTCCCATTGAAGTTTACTGCTGTAGTGAACAGTGCCAAAGGCTTTACTCAATGTAACCTCATAAGCGTCTTCCCACTCATAGTTTCACAGCATTAAGATTAAGAGTAGGTTTTTCAAAGCACTTAAATGTCTTAGTTTGCATGCATTTTCTAAAAAAAAAAAGGTGGGCATGTAATAAATTCCATGAAAGACAGCAGGATGTCTAACTTATGCTCTCACAAGTGTGGCAGCTTTCCATCAACCAGTTAAGCATCAATAGCTATCTAGCTACAGGAATATGGAGTGCAGGTTTTGCAAAGAAGTCTGGAAATGTTTTGGGTCATGATTAAATTATTAGTAGTACATGAGACCAGGGTTGTCACTTTACTGCTGCTAAAAATTACAGGCAGTCTGCTACAAGCATCATACCTTGGAACTGGGGTCCCTTCTTCTACTGATAATAACCTGCACTGTGCTCTCCCCATTCCTACTATATGCTATTGGAAAACCTATGTGAACATCAGTTTTAACCTTACCACAACACATGGATATTTTTGCTCCGCATTCTACAACCTTGGCCTCCTCTCTCTACAAAATCCTTCAGCCTCTTAGACTCTCTTTCATGAAGTTTCCTTACTCTCAGATTTTTACTACCTTGTCCTCTTTCTCAACATAAATTCTTTCAGATAGAAGTTTCCCTTCTAATACTCTCCCTCACAGCATACTCCCCTTACCTTTTCATATTTACTCTCTTATCTTAATGATGAACCCTTCCTCATCTCTCCCTAATACACATCTTTCCAACCCATACATACTAAACATTTTTGATGAGGCTAATTCTAGTAATGAGCAGGGCAGTGGGAAGGAAGGTTCATTTATAGAGTATTCAAGCCAGCAGGATACTCTGTGACATTTTTTTTCTTCCAAAGGAGGAGAAAAACAACCCCACAGCTATAACTGAAAACCAGCAAGTGGCTTAGACACATAACAGCGTTATCATGCTGGAAGAGGCTTGAAGCTAAAATGTTTTGTCTTGCTGTCTGTCCCTGGTAGGCAAGGACATGTATACTATCAATCACCATGACACAATGGATCTGGTAAAGTCACATTAGCTCAGGTGGTCAGAGCCATTCATCTCCAGGTCTTCTCTGCATCTTTCCTATCCCTTACATGTACTCTTAATTGGGATGTGCTCAACAACTTCTTTTTATCATTAGAGGCATAGGAAAACATGTTAAACATATGCCTTCATCTAAAATTGAATGACTTCTCAACCAAAACCTGACAAAAAAGAATGAAGTAACATTATGTTGATGACAGTAGAGTTTCAAAGCCCTAGTTCATGTACACTGTGTCAGAGTCCCTAGAAACTACAGAGGATCGCCTGTGCCTACAGATACTTTTGGGAGAGACTGAGGAAGGGGAAAGAAGCGCAGAGCACTGAAGTACCCAAAGCTAAGCTGTAGTCTTACAGCACTATCAGAGGCACATCCCAGCTCTCCAGTATCCTAGTGTCAGACTTGGTACAGACAGAGCTCATATGAAGGAGGTGCTGATAATTAATAGGTCTATATCTCAGCACAGAGGCCAGCATCATTTCCTAGGTAGGGTATCATGTCAGGAAAAGAGGATTCAACCTCCTTCTCAAGCAGATACAGCTTAGCACCTGCTTTGGTAATACACTAGAATATTCATGAACACCATGCTCACATAGTTCCTCAGAGAGGTGATTTGACATTCCTCAGACTCCTCACATTACCTCACCCTTCTCCAGCAGACTGATCCCTAGCAATCTTACAGTGCAAGGCTGGTGTTGTGTAAGAGGCACCGATTATGCAGAATACCTTCCATTTCACCAGCAGTTCACTCCATCACTCCAGACTGCTGCCTTCTTGTCACTAGCCTCTGTGCTTCTTATTGAAAACTATTTTATCTGCCTGAGGCAATCTAAACTATCAACCTACATTTTTTTAACTGCCAAAAAAAAGTAAAAAAATAAAAAATAATAATTTCTGTTCCTAACAGTCCTTAGTATCTGCCCTCTCTTCAGCTTAAATACCTGCCTGCTTCAGGCACATTTCTCCTGCCTCACAGTCGCTCTCCAGCACAGTCTTTCACTTATCCAATTCCAACCACGTACGGCCAGGGACAATGTTACTGGTAGGAACAGTCACCCTTTTAGAGACAGGCACACAAAGCAGCAACACCAGTTCGCTGTGAAGAAACTTAGAGTCAAATGAGGGTGTAAGAACAGAGACAAATTAAGACAGAGAATAAAATCCCCAGTCACAGAGTAGACTAATGCTGGGCAGGCAGTACCTCCAGCCAGAAGCAGAGAATCTGAGGATCTGTTTCTTTTCTTTTACAGTTTGGCACTACTTTACATAGCTCATCATGCCAACAAAGTATTTGATTTCAATTTTATCAGGCACTGCAGGCTGACACAATTAAATCTAATTAGCAAATCCCTCTGCTCCCAAGCATTCAATCCAGAAAGATTTTACCTTCTAGCTTGAACTAGCTACAGGAACTCTAGCTATTTCAGCCATTACAGCTTTGATAATACCCTGGAAATATTTACAGAAATTGGATTTTCACTGTTTCAAGAAGCACCTGCCCAACACTTCATGCAGATTTTGAGAAGACATACATTAGCTATGTAGGACCATAATGTCAACTAATAGCTCTGTTAAAACCTGCCAGACCTCAGTTCTGCCCAAAACAAGCAAACAAAGAAAAAAAACAATAGAACGGGAAAA
>JARCZZ010013304.1:0-51273 GCA_030323915.1 Brotogeris chrysoptera
CCCAAAATCAAAACCACAGTGCTGCACCAGCTACCAAGAAGGAGAAAAATGACTGCTACTGCTGAACCCATGACACAGGATCACCTCCCTTGACCTGTTGGTCACGCTCCTTTGGATGCAGTCCAGGATATATCTGGCTTTCTGGGCTGCGAATGTACACTGCAGCTGTCTCATGTTCGTTTTCTCATCGACCAATACCCCCAGGTCCTTCTCTGCAGGGCTGCTTTGAATCTCTTGTCAGCCCAACCTGGAGCTGTGCCTGGGATTGCTTCCACCCAGGTGTAGGACCTTGTACTTAGCATGATTAAAATTCATCAGGTTGGCATCAGCCCACCTCACAAGCATGTCAAGGTCCCCTGGATGGCATTCCTTCCCTCCAGCGTATCAACCAAACCTCCCAGCTTGGTGTCATCGGCAAAGTTGCTGAGCGCACACTCAATCCCACTCTCCATTTCACTGACAAAGATGTTAAACAAGACCGGTCCCAACACTGATCCTTGTTCACTTGTATAATGAACATTTAAAAGTTAATATTAGTTGAATGGAAGTTCAATAATCAGTATATATATGTGTATAATTTGTGTATGCATACATGCAATATTAACATATCTATTAAAATCCAAATTGTCCTGATTTATGTCTCACCTCAGTATATATTGTTTCAAATAAGAAATTGAGATTTTGAGTCCTTTCAAAAAAAAAGAGTGTCATGCCATCAGAAAAATAATTTATTTTGGAAATTCTAGAATTTATGTCTCAATAATTGCGTTAATTTCAGAAATCCTTTTAGCATTATCCACTGCAAAAGTTAGGCCCTGGGAGTTCAAAGTAGAAACCTCATTCTTATGGAGTATTTCACCTAAAATTTTCTCTTAGCTTATCCTCATCAAGCTATGCTTGCATTATTTCTTATAACAGGAATATCTAAACAATACTTGTAAACGAAGTCTGCAAAAATCACACATAGATTAAAAAAAAAATAAATTGTGTTACAAAAATTTGCACTCTTTATTCTTTTTCTAATCTAGTGCAAGCATAATGGCAATATTCTTATGTTTCATTATTCATTATTCACCCATCTTCTGTTCTTCTTTTGGCACAGTTCATCTGGATTACTCACCTTCTCCTGAATTCCCTATGTAAAATGGAAGTTAGTTCATGGCTAATCTTGCTTGAAGGTTTAGCAGCTTTTCACTTCAGGCTTCATGCTTTTCACTTTATTGGCTTTTCCCAACTCCTTTGTATCTGAATAAACTGGATCATGTGCTTCTATTGGACAAGATGGTACACATCTTCTTTACTCTATACTTTTCTTGCAAATTTCATATTTGAAAGGTGGAATGAATTGAGTAGTGACTTTGATAAAGACAGTGTCTCCAGGAATAAGCCTGAATTCATGTAGACCATCATCATCATTGAACACTGAGGAAAATCATGAAGTTGCATTATAGTTTTTTTATATATACTTGACACAGCCCCAAACCAAATATCTTTGTAACCAGTATTTAGGCTTTTTTTTTTTTGTAACCATCATTTGCCTAAAACCTCCAGTTTTCTATTCTTCCTTCCCCTCAAAATCAGTAGCATGTCTGAAATTTCAGACTGGTAGACTGGTATGTCTAATAATGTATAATAAGATATGTCTGTCTTTCCCAGGAACATCAGCTGAGGTAATAAAAGGTACTATTTTTCTCCACAAATTTTGTTGTGCTCAACTATAATGATTAAAACATGTAGCTGCAGAAGATGAAGCAATTGCCTTGAATTTTTTCAGCATATTTATTTACATTTATAACATTCTTCTGATTACTGTACTTAAAATTAACTGTTCTGTTCAGTAACAATTGCATAATTCAAGTGCTCAGGTGATTCTGTTTCTTAACAACCACCATCTGAGCTCTGTAATATTATGGAAATCCATGTAATTAATGCTTTTAAAGGTGCACTGGTTCGAAAATCATCTTCATTAATAGCCCACTTTCATTCCAACTGCCTTTCGTGTTTTGCAAGTATGATTAATATTTCTTGCCCAATATAAAGACTTCTCATAAACATTCATTGCAATAAATTTAAAATGCAAAGATTCAGTTTTACAGAAAGACATGAGGAAGCATTTCACCATGCTGGTAAATAATATCAAATCGTAGATTTTAAATATTGGAGTTTCTATATTGCATGTAGACCAGTTTGGACTGTGGAACATATTATGTTTTTACCCTGCAGAACTGGTTATTCAGTTACAATGACTCCTGCTGCTTGCAACCAAACCCCATTGTAAAAATGTGACAGTGATGGTAGTCCCTAAAGCCATTCATTGCAACATCAGCTGCTCTAAGAAGAAAGCTGAGAGCTGACCAGCCTACAGCATGTAGTATTGTGAGTAGCTTTATAGGGTTTCAGAACTTCAAAATGTGCTAGGAGAAGTTCTTCATTGAAAAGAAGATCTTGTGGCTGTTCTGGCAAAACAATATTAATTCAGAAGTAAGCCTGAGTGAAAGGAAATCATGTCTGTGAAGTATAAGGTGTTGGGTTTTTTTTTCTTTTACATAGGTGTAAGTACTAGAATTATTCTCACTTTTGTCCCACACTCATCTATTTTGTGGTGTGAAGGAAACACAGATTTTAGATTAATTTGCCTCAAGCATTTCCACTTAAGTATCAAGATATTTGTAATTTTAGAGTGATTTTACTATTACTTATGTTAGATGAGTTTTTTAAAGTCTACATTCATCCTTCTAGTAAAAACCATCTACTATGTCACTGAAACTGGAAATTGAAATCGTCTTAGTCTTAATGGCAGCTATTATGAGATAAGAGATAAATCCTGCACTTGCCAACCATTGTCAGACAAAGTCTCTGCTTTTAGAAAAACTTCAAAGCTGATATTTGTTACTGGCAAAGTACTGAGTTTCTCTCATAGCAAATGTTCAGGGCCTTACATCAAGTACAGAAGAGTACTATAAAAGGTAATCCTATTACTGCGTTTTACTGATAACCCAGCTGCCATGGTTTCTGGATGAGTATCAATAGTCTTAGAAATTCTGTGTTGCTTTTTCATTGTTTTGATTTGACAGCTGCAATACTGTCTGGACCAGGTTGAAAGAGCCCCTTTTCCAGAATTCCAAATATATTCTGTGCTCTTATCCGGAGGAAAAAAAAAGAAAAAAAGCAACCCGTTTCTCTGACGCATGGGTATGAAACAGTTCTGATGGGAACACTCAAGGGAATATGGGAGACCCAGGGTAGTAGTGACTCCTTAAAAAGGTACCTTCTCCACATGTATTCATACCAGACATTAAGCATGCAGAAGGCTGAACATCATCAAAACAGTAGTGCCAAATCTGCTTGATGCCACTGCCAGAGCTGCTTGCCAGTACTAGCATTTTCAGTAGATGTCTGTGCTCTGGCCTGTTTAGAGCAAGGTTTGAAAACAACTACGATATTTCCTTATTCTGAACAGTTTTGAAACACTTTGGCTTAAAAGGCATGATAGCTTTCAGTAGCTTCTTGCCTTTTTTATAGTAGCTGTCCACTTGTAGCAACTGTGGGTACAGAGGAATCTGTTCAGGTAAATAAAAATAGCACAATAAAAAACTTTGTCCATTTTAAAAAAAATCCATTGTAGTCTTACCCCTCACTTATGTAGAAGCCCCAAGAAATGCACAGCTCATGACTCTATCGAGGAACATTGTTTTGTGTTACACCATTAGATATTTGCAGAGAGTTTTGATTTCATGGAGACATCATAGGTCACCTAGTCAAATCCATTGCCAGCCACACACTTGTGTCCACTGTGTTGTCCAATTACCTTTGTCATTAAAGAGATAAGGCTATCCCCTTATACTGTCTTCACAGACAATTACTTGAATAATTCTTTGAAAGAGTTAAATATCAGTGATTTTGCCTAAATCCTTTAAATGCAAATCTCAGTGAATGATGTTTGTTCTTCATTAAATACAATTTTGCTTAGACAAACCTCTTAAGACAATTGTATTTCTTCATTTTACTATTTTATAAACATTCCAGTAATATTTTAGCTGTATGTCATGGTGAGGGAAATCTGTCATTTGCCATAAATTATATTACCAAGAGGCTCATTCTGCACCAGTAAAGTTTCATGGTTTATTACATAATTCTGTAAAATTTTTGAGAAATCCTGATGGTTCTCTTTGAAATTTCTACAACTCTGAAAATTGCATCTTCGGATATTACAATGATCTGCTCTGGAGTCTATTCTGTTTTACTGATGGTAATTTTATTTCACTCCTTTGATTCTCTTGTATTGCTTGCCTGATTTTACAACCTCACTTATATGCATTAGCATTTTTCAATTTCAGCAGTGACATTGGAAAGTGTATGGAGTAATGGTACCTGAGTTACTTAGAGTATCTTATTACCTGATGACTCATACTGCACGTGTCACACCCTAGAGAAGAAAGTTGCATAAACCCCCACATTCCAGTCACATTAAAGCAAATAAATCATGTATTCAAGGATATCCTATTTTATGCACCACCTCCGCAGAATATAATGGACCAACAGCCTGCAAACTCCAGTCCTCCTTTGCTACATAAGCAAAGGTACCTACCAATGCTTTCTTCCAAAATTTCTTTTAACTTAGTGAGCCCAAAGCTTCTAAAAGCTATAAAAATTCAGGTCTTGCATGCTGGGAACCAACAGTCTGAATATGTAGTCCTGCAGCACATATGTTACTCCTTACAGCTGCCACTAAAGAAAAAGAATTGGTAATCTCAGTCTTAGGAGCACAGAAGGATAACCTGGGGACTGGAATCAAATGAATTTTTTGTCTGATTATGTTGGAAGAAATGTTCCTGCCTGGAGAATTTCCCAGTAGGAACACATGGAGAAACATGGTTGAGTAACTTCTGACAGAAGCACAGAATAGTGCTGTTTCAGGAGTATGAAATCTGGTTGAATGAAGGTCAAAGACAACAACCAGTGGCTAGGAAAACTTTGTCTAATATACTCATGTTGTAATGAGGTCACACAAAACTTTGTCTGAAAAGACATCAGTGTACAACATGTTGTCCACAGATGCTAGGTATTGTGAGGCATTGAAATCTGGGGTCAAACACAATAGGACAAGGGGCCACATTCTAAGGACAATGCATTAATTTTTCACACCTCCCTTCCCTGGCTACTTGACAGTGCTTGTCAGAGCAATCTAATGTATCACAGTTCATTCCTTACTAGCTCAGAGGAGACCTGGCAAACCAAATTTCTCCAGACTGCTTCTGGAGAAAATGAACAAAAAGTGGCCTTTAGAAGAAAGCTGTTTCCAGCCATGGGTGTGCACACACAGCACTCTTACCATTACTGGCATCTTACAGGCCTTATGGTGCTACAATCAAAAAAAACCATGTTGACTTCAAGACACTGCCATAGGGAGTGACATGCCAGAATGACAGATCTCACCTCTCCCACACATTGCAGAGAGCAATGCAATTGTCAAAATCAGTCTCTTAGCTGTAAATTTCCTATTTCGCTATGCAAAGATTCATCCCAGCCACATGCCACACCATGGACCTAACACTGTGTAGGGTGTACCAGCTGCCCACCTGGTTAGCATCCCATATGACAAAAGGTATCTGACATCCAGCCACAAAATCAGGGGGTTGTTCATATCCAGGCTTATCTGCTGCTGTCTTAAAGGAAGCTCATATGGTTTACACCGCAAGAAGGGAAGAAATGACGTAAGATGAAGTGGTCAAAATTATCTCAGAAGACTTCATAGCATTAGGAAGATAAAGTTTCCAGAGTATCTATTTTCTATAGCAGTTCCTGGTGTGAAGCAGCAGCATGCAGTAGTATATAGTAAAACCTGATGTAACAGCATACAAGTGAACAAACATAAAGAGACTTCCACTATGTGATTGTAAAGGCCATTACCACTAAGTTGTGTGGAAATGTAAGCAATCTAGCAATGACCAATTCACACCATTGGTTTGCTTTAGAGCCAAAGTGTAAACATATGCTACAGCAATTACAGGCTATTTCTCATTCTAATTTCCAGTGACTATTAACAATTTCAAAAAATGCAAACAACTTTGTCTCCAAGCCAAGGTTCAGGAACCCCTAGTCTAGAATTTCATTTGTAAATTTCTTTAATTTCGTGCATTTCTTTAAACACTCCCTATAGAACACATTTCATACAATTGACACTATGTATTTCTCTTCTGCACTTAAAAATAAATGAGAAAATAAAGAAATCACCCGGAACACAATTAATTTCTCAAATATATTTCCAGCGAGAATGTCAAAATGGCTTTGTAAGAGCACATTCCTGTTGTATCTACCACTGGAGACCCAGCAGGTACTTCAGAAATGGTCATGGTGGGGTGGGGAAAAAGGTTGCATTTTTAAGTGGATTTTCACTCAATCCAAAATATGTCCTTCTAATTTTTACATTGCAGTGTGAAAGAAATATTTTTTGCTAATCACCACTGCACCACAAGCTGAAATCATACTTTTTGCTTTCAGGCTTTGCCTAGCCAAAATCCTGCTGGTTTTATATCAAACTCTCTACACCTCTGACTTTCCATGGATCTAGACCTATAGCTGCAACAGAAGAAAGTAGTCCTTTTGGAGCAAGAACATTACAGATCTGGAGTGAGGGTAGAGGCACACAGCTGTTCTCTGTAGATCACTGACAGTCTTTGAGAAACACCTTTAAGAAGTTTAAATTTTGCCATCCACTGGAGCATTGCTGGATTTTTCAAGACTGTAATTGATAGGAAAAAATAATCTTGTATCTTCAAAACACAGTGTAAGTTGTGGTAGAGTGAAAAACAGTCACTATCAGGGAAACAGTTGATCTTTCAGTTGGTATCTAAATTATTACTACTTTATAGTATACGCAGAAATGTTACTGTTTGGTGGAATGGAAAAGCATAAAGAAGATCTTAACTGGTAGTTGCTATCATCTCTGAGATTGGGTGGAGGGATGCATGGGAGAAGAAATTAAAAAAAGCTCAGTGTCAAACATCTACCTCATTCACTTATGATTGCATGAATAGATGTTCGCTTCAAGAATTGTCTTCTCAACATAAAATGAAGTTTACCTCATAGCTTGTACTGATTATTACTGTAGGGAAATGAAATAATTTGGTGAAATACACAAAAATTTTAATGTACTATAAACTGATCATGAGAAATAGTTTTCATACAATTGTAGTTCATACACTAATTTAATAAAAAATATTGTAACATGAGGTAGTGAAGCAGTGTCATTTGCAAAATTGATGAGGGCACACTCAGCCCCATCATCCATATCATTAATGAAGCTGTTGAACAGCATTGCAATCAGTGTTGACCCCTGTGTAACATCAGTAGATACTGACCTCCAACTAGACTTTGTTCCACTGTTTATTACACTCTGGCACCAGAAATACAGCCAGTCTTCAAACCATCTCACCATCTACCCATAATTTATCAGCTTCTTTATGAGGATCTTATGCCAGATAGCACTGAAAGCCCTACTGAAGATTAGGTGAACTATATGCACTGCTTTTCTACCAAGCCAGTCATTTTATCTTAGGAGTTTATCAAGATGGTAAAACACGACTTCATGTTGGCAAATCCATGCTGGGTACTCATGATGACCTTTTTTAACATGTGCCTGGAAAGGGTTTTCAAGATTAGTGGCTCCATCACCTTCCCAGTAATCAAGTGAGGTTGACCAGGCTGTAGTTCCCCGCATCCTCCTTGCCCTTCTTGAAGATAGGAATGACATTTGCTTTTCTCCAGTCCTTCAGACACACATCCCAGTCATCACAATCATTTAAAGATTATGGGGAGTGGCCTTGTAATGACTTCAGTCAGCTCCCTCAGCAGTCGTGAGTGCACCTCATCAGGGCCTATGGACTTAATGTAAGTTCAGTTTGCTTAAATATCCTCTGACTTGTCTTTCCACCAAGGGTAGGTCCTCTGTGCTCCAGTCTTTCCCCCTGATTTCCAGGGAAAAGTTCTATCCTTCTCTTTCTTATTTAGAAAACATATATAGGAAGAGATCTGACATGCATTTTGAGCTCAAAGACTTGTGTGGTTATGCTTTTATACAGTCCAGATGAAGTGACCCATTTACCGCTCCTTTGGTCACACAAGATACAAATGCTAAAATTCAGGTAGATTTAATTAAGAGCACTACAGTTTTTCTGTTAAAACATACTGTAATAATGTCTTATTTTAATAAATAAGAAAAGAGTGTGTGAATTAATCAGATTATTTCATAAGAATGTATATATGTTGTTCAGCACTTTAGGCATTTTGTACTGGTTTGGCTATTTTCATATAAACCAAGAAAAGTTAAAAACAACATGTGAGTTACTTTTAAGATGTCATATGCTTAAAGGTCATTATTTCAGCAAAGTGAGACAGAACTTGCAGAGGGCTCAGACAATGAAGAATAAAGTGGAAATAATTGTTGATGAGTTTTGTCTCACTGTGCGAAACATGTCTGGAACTGCTTCTGGCTACCTGAGGGAAGAATAGCAGCGCAAAACACTGGCTTGCAACAGCACTGTTATGTCAGTACATCACTCAGCTCTGAGACAAAGTGTGCTGCTGTCAGATATCCTCACTGTAAAATGCGCTTTCAAGAGAGCTCCAGTGCGGGAGAACTCTTGTGGAACCTAGTGACATACACAGCCACTGTTTAGTACACTAATAGTCTTGCAGCTTAAGTCTCCCTTTCCACAATCCTTCTTTACCTATCCTGTAACTTAATAGTAAAAAAAAAAATCCTATAGTTCCTCAAACTTTTTTCTTTTTTCCTTGCTGTCATTTTGTTGTCAAAATCCCATGGATCCTTCACTGATCCATCAAATGCTAGTCTCAGCTTCTTCAGAGATGCTCCACAGAGACCACAATATAAAAGGTAAGGAAATAAGTTAGCTCTGAGAATTTTAATTATCTTCTACAATGCCTTTAATCCCTGCTTTAGCTAAATTCTTCTATTGTTCCAATGTCTCCCTCTGGAAGACTTCCTGTATTTGATTTAGCAATGGAGCTTACACTGTTCTTCCTTACCAGAGTTTGGGGAAGTCTTAGGCATAGTGTAGGCATTAAGGTAAAATTTAGCTTTTTTTTGCAGAAGCTGCTAGTGACCCCCCTGGGCTTTGAGGGTGGGGAGAGAGAAGTTCAGAATATGGTCAGGTTTAGTTTACAGTTTAACTAGAAGGAGCAAGCCTATGAAAATAAGTCAGAGGAGCTCTGGAAATGACTGAGCAGTTGTCCGTCACCCATTTAAAAACCATACAATGTAATAACAAACAAGAAGCTGTGTAATATGATAGATTATGAAATGAATATCTGAAAAAAAAATAGTTTCAGTTGCACAACGTTATATATATGCACCTAAATGAATTTTGAGTTTCATGAAATTCAGAAATTTTTTACTGTGCTCAGATATGTGCACAGTAGAGAAAGTACTTTCTGCATTACTCTAATCTCATTTATGCATGTGGGCAATTTCCTTGTTATTCTAAATATTTTTTTCTTATTATCTGTAGGAATTAAAAGCTTTTCATAGCTTGAAATAAGTTCTTCCTTTATCCAAAGAAAATATTAATCAAACTTTAAAAATGAGCAGTTAGGAGAGTTTTCAAACACTGGAGAACACTGGGGACAAAACCAGAGATGTATATTAACATTCATTTTCCATCCTGTCAATAAGCATCAAGTTTCATTAAACAAGAGCCTAGATACCTTAGACGTTTGCCAAAAGAGAGGTATTTTGGAACATCATTTGGCTTTCTTTAGCAAGAAATACCTAGCTTATTCTACTCTTTCAAAAGTTGCCATTAAACACGACAATAATTCAGGTGATATTAAAGAAAATAAATTAAACAACTTTAATTTGTGAGTTTTCCTGAAATGGGTGTTGAACTCCTGAAGTGCCAAGAATGACACTAAAACCCCAAACTGCATTTAGTTTACTGAAAACAGGAACTTTGGTTTGGAGCTTTATTCTATGACTTTCATTAACAGAGGGTTGGAATATATGACTTCCTGAGGTCCCTTCCAGAGCGCATTATTTTGTGTTTTTAAACTTTACTTTTGAGAAGAAGCTGTTGATTCAGAAAAATCTTGTTGTTCCAGCTCCAGTGAGAGACGCCATATGCTGATGAATTAACACATATGCATAATTTCACTGAAACAACAAGCAAGTTTAGAAAAAAATCAAACAAACATTGGGAATTTCTCAGAATTGATACAGAATTTAGGTAGAGTTAAATTAAAAGTAAAGGAAGATTGGTGCTTGTAGTGGCATAGTTCATTGTTTCATCTTTTTTAAACCTTTGTAAAAGTATCAGAAAATAGTCGAACTTCCACAGAAATTGAGAAAGAGACAGGCACAGGAATATCAAAGCGCTTTCTTCCCAAAAGTATTCAAAAACCACAAATGTTATAGCAGTGAAAAAGAGAAAACTATTCCTTTTTTTTTGTTGTTGTTATCTCTCCAAGGAAAGGTTGGAGAAAATCAAGCCTGATCCAGAAAGAAAAGTCATTCTTTGCTGTGTAACAGATGTTGATATCTGTGAGCTGAATAAAAGATTTCTTACTTTATGGTATGTTCTTTTCAGATAGAAAATCTGTGTCCTGTACATGCAACTTCTGTGCATATTATTTTCTTTCCATGTAGGGGTAACACTAGTTTCTTAGTTGATCTTTTCTCACCTACCAGTTGTTTCTTTTGTGCCTCTAAACTATCAAATATAAAGTATTACTTTCTTTTTGGTAGGAAATGCACTGAAATTGAAAGTGTCAATAAAGGAAACTATAAACAAAAAGGCATATGTTATACATTACGGTAAACCAAGAAGCATGTATTTTTCAGGTTTCTCTTCCCTGAGATATGGTATATAAGAATTTTACTTTGTACTAGTGAGATGCAAGAACATCTTTGCACTGAGCTGTTCCTGGTTATTCAAAAGTCACCCAAGATTCTGAGAAGGAGAACACAAAAAATGCAATATGAACATCCTTTTATTACACACCCCAGCTGTAATCCAAGCTTATATTCAATTAACATTTTTCTTTAATTCAGTGTTGCACAACATCAAGATGTAGAATTTCCACCACACGTTTCTTGATCAGGCTGTTCACTATTGTAATTTACTAGTTCTGGTTGTTACTGGAGAGCTTCATGTAGCTGATGATGGTATTTGATCTAAAAAATTATAGATGTACAGCAACTGATCTTTAAAAAAGATCTTGACTAGAGCAAGCAAGCTCTTCAAAGACAGTAATGCTTTCTTTATTTCTTCCCATACATTATTCATGAGCAATCTGAGCATATTAATTGGCTTATTATGTGAAATAATCAGAGACTTCACACGGAATTGTAGGCCACTGAGATCTTTGCATCACTGATATTTATGATCAGTGAAAGGCCTTAGTTTTTATTCTGACTTGTGATCAGTCCTTGAGCATTTAGACAGTGTTTAGAGGCATCTGCTCTGAAAGAATAAATGAAATATTGGAGGGAGGGAACTAAAAGTTCTGGTGAAGCCTTCTGTGTGAATCTGCATTTTTAGAATTTTTTTTAAAGTTCTGAAAAAAATTCAGAGCCGTTTGTCACCAAAAAATCATAAGAGAGATGGTTATATCTCTGAAGAACATATAGAGATTAAAATTGCTTCTTAAGAGAAATCTGTAGAATAATCATCATGACTTCAGCAGAAACCTTTTTTAAAGCTTAAAAAATTGTAAAGGTTTACCATACTTTACCATATTACTATGCCATCTACTGAGCATAATATGGTCAATAATGAGAAGTAAGGTTGAAAAATTTTATCTGGATATCTTTTAGCTACTTCATTCTGTGTTATTATTGCTCAATTGACACAAGTGAGATCAGCTTACACAATACAGATGGGAAGGAATATTTGAAAAGGATGTTCTATGTTGCCAAAAGCTAAAAATTTGGGGCCATCAAAATGAACATATGTAGTCAAAGAAGGTGGGTACAGCAAAAGGTGTGGGGGGAGGGAATCTGTAAAGTAATATGTGGCATATTTGAAGAGGTATGGATTATTCATGACTTGCAAAAATCAAATTGGGCGATTTCTGTATTGAATTACAAGGTTTTCGTTATTTTAAAATTGTAAGATACAAACTTTTCAGTCACATAATCCAATGCAAAGCATGCAAGAAGTATTTGTAAAAAAATCTGACCTCAAGTATTTGAAAAGTGAATAGTTTTGAGTGCAGGGGTCAAGGTTTTGGTAATGGTGGGGAGCTGCAGGGACTGCCTTAATGAAGTGATGTAGTGAGGGGTGGGGAGAAAAAGTGTGTGAAACAGCCCTGCAAGAGCAGGAGGAGGCATGAGGGGTGCTAGGCTCCTGGCAGAGATGCCCCTGTAGGCTGTGTAGAGACTGACCGAGCAGATGTTTCCCTTCAGCCCCTGGAGAGGGCACATGGTGGAGGGTGTACCCACACTGCAGCTTCTGGAGAACCCCACTGAGAAAATGGATGTTCCTTGAAGGAACATGGTCCACAGACAGCCCACACAGAAGCAGTTTTATCCTGAATGATTGAAAACAGTGAGAAGTATTGTGATTCTCACATCAAAGGACTAAGTGGCACATCCTGGTTTTATGAGAGTCTAAAAAAGTAAGAAAAATCTAACTCAGTCATTCTTTTGGTATGACTTAGTAGCTTCTGTTATTCAATGGTTTAAGGGCCATCTAAGTGAATAATCATTCCTTGCTCACTTTCTCTATGTTGTTCATGATTTTGTGATAACACTGTTTTCTGCTATTTAAACAGAAGCATTAGAATTTGTTTATTCTCTTCTGTAGAAAGTACTTCTGACCCACCTTGTTATTTTCTCTGTAGTCCTGGGCAACGGGGAAGCAGTGCACAAGAAGTGGTAGCAATGAAATGATATACTGGTATACTGCTGTTTTCTATTTTGTTTTGAACACCCTATGAGCAGTAAAGTGATGGACACAATGATTAAGATTTCCTTTCTAAAAAGTGTTAGCTACTTTTGAATCGGAATGGTCTCTGTATAGTGTTGCCTGTGCTGTCACATTTTATTTTCTTATGTAGATATAGAATTAAATTTGCAATTTTTATTCAGCATTGTAAGACTTGGATGTTCTTCAGAGTCAGTTATAGTCTGGATTGTCATGGGGGTGATTTTTTTGCTGCAAACTTCATAGCCTTGTTGAACACCATCTTTATCAAGCACTTAACTTGAAATGGTGTCTTAAATACACCATTTCCTCCAGCTCCCTCACTATTATTGTTCCTCTATGAAGCAACTTTTCCTGCTTAGCCAATGCAACATAGTTTCTAAAAAGAGGAGTAAATATTTACTGTGCCACTGAAGGCCCATGGGATTATTCCTTGAAAACTGTGAATTACATGCTCGAAGGCACTCTGATAACACAGTGAAATATGTTAGTATATTATTAAGGCTACAGATTTTGGCCTGCAATTCTTTAAGCCTGTATGAATTTTTTCTGCATGCATCAGTATTCCAAATACGCAAGGTATAACATTTTAATAAAATATTTTTTTTTCAGAGCCTGTTCTCTAATCATTAATTCTCAGAAAAGTATAGTTGATATTACACTTCTTGGATACTCTGGTGATATAGATCAAGAATACAACAGTATTTTTTACTCATATCTTAAAAGGGTCCCTAACACAATTAATACCAGAATATGATATAAACTAATAGAATGAAAACATAGAACTTAAGCACATATGGAAATTAATGAAATGCTTTATTGATATTAACTGGGTACCTAAACCTGCCAGGCTATCTTTAGTTACAATATGTGAAACATGTAAAGTAAAAACATTGAATTACTCATCTATTGGACTAGGATCTATGCAGGGAGAATATGTCAGTTAATAGCTCCCCTTCTTACAAGACTGTCAGTTTAAACCCTGCACTCTAAAATTCACTGAATACCAGCCACTCTCCAGGAATACATCTTCAAAGGAAACCTTAGGGCTTTCTTTAAATCCAAAGAAAACCCCAGGAGATTGGTACATATCTTTTCCAGGTAGAACAAAAGAACTGCAAGAAGAATCAGTTTATACTGAAGAATCTCTTTATACAGCAGAAGAAAAATCCACACTTATTTGAAAGAATAAATATTAATAGCAACATATTCTGAGCTACTTAATAAGCTTATTGCCATACCATGCTGTTACAAATAACGTTGTTCTCTAGCCCTAGGTTCAACTGAGTAGCATTCTGTGGAGAACTCAAAAAAATCTCGCCTCTTTCCTTCGTTCTCTTAACCCCAGGGATGAACTTGACCACAAAATGCAGTGTTTTTCCTATTACCAGGCAGAATTACTTTGAAGAAAATGAGGCTTTTCACAGATTTAGGAACCTTTCACAGCCAGGACAATTCTGGATCAAAACATTTTCCTAACTATGTTGCACATAATTTACTTCAGTGGTTTAATGAAGAAAAGATTTCCATTCCCATTGCCAATTCCCAAAGCCAGATACTCATTTTATCTTCCCTGATGTGCCCCTTGTCGGAATCTCCATGGCAAAATTACTGTATTAATATTTTATGTACAATAACTCAATAACTAAAAAATTCAATAAATGGAGGGAATGCATACCAAGAATGATGAATTCAAAAGGTAATATGAGATACAGCAAAGCCAAGCTTCAAATTTGAATGCCTGGCAAAATAATTTGGACACCACATGAACAGCACATGCTTTTGTGACTCATGCTATAAGGGCATAATGCAGTTATAGTAATTTGGCTCATGGTGAAAATACATGGGTTTGAGCCGTTAATCAAGAAAAGCACACTTCAGTAATCTTACAGAACAAGTACTTGCAAGTGAATTTCTAAAGAAAAGCAACCAAATTAATTGAAGACTGCTATTTGGAGTTGTTTAAGTACATAAAAAAAAATTGGTTAGTTACTATGTCTTTAAACTCAGTTATTTAAGGAGCAAAAGAAGCAGAAAGAAACACTGTGATAATTTACAGTAGATAATTAATCTCATGGGCCTTTCTGTGTGTCAGAGCAGCAATGCCAACTATGAGACCTCAGCATTCTAATTGTAAATTCTTTTTTCTTATTGCTTTTTTAGAAAATATCTGTCAGAGTAAATTTTATTTTCTAAAAAAACCCTATAACGTCTTTCTTGCTTTCAAGGTATTTTTTTCTATCAAAAAATTATTCATTCATATCTAACAGATGACTGGGACTAACAGGCATAACTGAACATGTATATAATTTAGTGAAATCTGTTCAGGAATATTTTTAAAGCTTTTATCAATTCACAGTCTGAAAAGTCCAAACTGTTGAATTAGTTGGGGGAAAAAGAATAATCCCTTGTTAGTAGTCTGTTAAAAAAACCAGTGTATATCCTGCCTTTGGGACATAATGGTAGTATGAAGGAGAAAAGCAAGCTTCTGTATTGTTTGTCTAAGTGCATTTGTTTTCAAGTGTATATATATATAAAAATGGCACCACAGAGTACTCAGTCTTTGACTGAAAGAGTGGTGAAATACAATTCCACTTGTAAATCACCTGAGTTAATTACACCTTAAAAATGAATGGATGATGTTAAAATTCCTTTTGGTTATCTGCATCCTGAAGTGGCAACTACTCATATAATCTTAAGTGATCTCATAATGATAACATTAGTTTGTCTGTGCTCTCAGAAAATGCAGCCATTGTGCAAGTGACTTTCAGTTCTGTCAGCCTTAATGAATAAAGATGTGTAACATACCAAAAGAAATATTAAATTTTAGCTGTTTATGTCCCTAGTATTTGTGATCAGTTAGTTAATTGTAGATTCTGGCAAAAATGACAGCACCAAGACTGACATGTCAAAGCAAATATATTTTATTTATTTATTTATTTAATAATTTGATTCCAGAAGTTTTCCTTCTGGCTCCAAAAGACATGAAATGTAGCTTTTCATGATCTGTTTTCATTTATTTCCCAGTCACTGAAACTGGAATAACAGCTCCCACAGCTAGTGCTGAATTAACTTATAACAGAAAATACTTGTTTTCAATGTAGAGAATGCTAAACTTCCACTCTAATGCTCACAGAAATCGCTTGTAACTACCGTTTGCCTCTGACTCCTAAATCAGTGTGCTTTTAAACAAAGGTTAACAGTTTTCTCATGGTGCTAACCCTGATAAGTTTATTTTCTGCTGATCTTACTGAGTCAGAAAATCTTGTTGATTAAATCCTGAAGTACCACAAAATAAGGTTGACTCTTATTCAATGTAACTTCTTTGATTTTTAAATTATTTGTAATTCTGTTAATGGCTTCATTTTGAACACTGGTATCATGTGGATGGGCTCAAGAAACTGAATGTTGCCAGTAAAAGGTTGAAAGTTTTGCGGATACTCTGTAGTTTCTTAGCACTACTACCTTTCCAGTCACCAGTTTAAGCTGACCAGAAACTTACGAGCTGACTGGCATTTACACATTACACTGGTGACACCGCTACAATGTACATTAGACAGTTGCAGGCTTCTTGGGAAATATTTGCTTGTGAGCATAGAGCAAATACTCGATGACCAGTCCTACTCTTAAGAGCAGAAATATCTGGAGAAGGATTCCATTGGATGCCCAGAAGCCTTAGCTAAAAGATAATAAAAGGATGAAAAAAATGACAACAAGGAAGAGTTACACTTCTATGACAATCTAACAAAGCAAGTACCAAACCACCGATATTACATGTGGGAGCTAAGAAGTTCATCCCATTTTAAAGGGATCATGCTTACTTACATGTGTGACTGTGCATGAGGGTGTAATAATACAGACAGAACTGATGAGGGAGAAAGAAAGCTGTCTAATAAACTTTATAAATTAGGTTTCTAAATCCAAAATTTTGGATAAATCTAACAATGCCCCATGGAAAATGGTGACAAACTTGGTGCTGAAGGGAAATCACAGGCCTAAGTCTCCAGCAGTGGCACTGTCACAAGTGTAGCAGTTTTTATCATCTATGTAAAACAGTCAGAAGAGAAGGGAGAGATGGAAGGAAGTGTGAGCAAGACATATTGGACCAGTGGGTTTAATCTGTGCATGATGCCTACCTTGGAATGTCAAATAATTGTAGAGCTATCTTGATTCAGCTTTTTTGTTTTGATATTTACTTCTTTCTTTCTCCAAAGAGAATGCATCGTTCCTTCCAAGATAATCCATTTGTTTCACACATATTCATAGCCTTTCTCAACGGTTCATAATCAAGAAACAAATCCTAAATTAACAGAAGCAAATTATTAGAGTACTGGCATGCAAAATTGGAAAACAGGTAACTTATGTTCTGCTTTATCCTTGAAGGAACCGGAGTCACAGCTATTTACATACTTAATTTTTGAACAATCAACATTAAAGAGCTTTCTATTCTACTGATTCCTGCCTGTTGCAGCCATATTCTCTGCGCAAAGTGATGAAGTAATGTTAATGGTAAAAATGTGGCTGAAGCAGCAAAAATAGAGAAGGTAAATCATATTAATGTCCCAGCCAAATTGCATGCATTCTAAAACTGTTTTGTAGTTCATGTTCTTTCTCTCCCTGGCCACTGTCTTGCAATCCCAGCCCAACGGAAATTTTTGTCAGTATACCTATCTCCTATTAACTGATTGTCTGCCTTTATTTCTTAAAAATCTCACAGCTTTTTCCTGATTTCCTTATGAAATGCAGTGATTTAGATACTGTAATCTAAATTTAATATATTCTGAATTACAGAATGTATTAAATATATACAGTTTCTTATTTTCAAATAAGAAACCAAAGGGTTTTTTGTGTTACAGGCATCCTGAACTTGAAGTTCTGTTCAGTCTGACAGCTTTTGCTGCCACTTTCTGGAAGGATATATTTAAAAAATAATGAAATCTCATCAGATTTTCTCTATTAATAATTTCTTTTAATTGCTTGATGTGAACTGAGAATTTGAAAAGATTCAACTACATGCCCCAAACTGTTTAGGACCTAAAGACTATTATCAGAGCATGCCACATAAAAACTTAGTTCATGATTTTAAAAACATATATGTATTTGATATTCAAGATAATGCCAGTGTCTCTATTGCTTCGGAAATTGCTGTGATAATTAATTTTTAATAAGACTGGGAAGACACTTTTATTTCAATCCAAAGTGCCACAAGTAACACGGATTTATCAGAAATAAACTTTCTTTTTAAGGGGGTACCAAAAAAAATGCATGATAATGACTTGAATTTTGCTCATAATATTACTATTTTTAAATTAGAAGAGTTAAAAATGTGTACTCTGCAGGGCATATCCATAGCATATGCGTAAGATATACACAATACTTGTGTGTACGTATATCACATACATATATTATATGTAATATTATTATGTGTATAAAGCAAATACTATTTGTAAAAATGTTTTTCTTCTGAGTATTAAAAAAAGCATCAGGATTTCAAGTTTTTTATAAAATGAAAAAATGCATGCATGCAAAAATATTTACCTCGTTTATGTATTTTCCAAACTTGTTTGGGTTTTTTCTTTTTTTCCTAATTACTATATATAGGACTGTTGCATGGTTATTTTTTTTTCCTAAAAGATGTATATGTTTTTTCATGCACAATTATTTGTGACTGGAAATTGAGCTTGTAACTGGTAATTATTTTGGTAATCAGAATAATAGATATTGTAGCAAATTCAAATATTAATTGAAAGTTAATATTGCAGTTCATATGCTCATTGTTTTGCTTTGTGATATCTTGTTATTTCGTTAGTTATTCTAACTGACCAGTTATGATAGCTACTGTAAAAGAACTGTAGTAAAAAAATAGTTAAAAGGGCAATTCAAAACATTTTAAAAATGTCAATAAATATTAATATATATGAATATACATTACATACAGAATATGTAATATAAAAATACTTAGCACTGTTCCTCTCCTCATATGCAGAATAAATAAGTGAGAAATTATTTAAAGGGATGTAAAGCCCTCCATGCCATTCAGACTGTCTGCATACAATGTTTAAAAGAAAATTGTGGACAAAAAAATATTAAAGAAAAGGCAAGACTCAGTTCTTGTGATGATAGAACTAGAAAGTTAGGCAGGAAAAGTTCTGTCTTTGTCAAGGTGAGAACAGGTGATAAAAATAAGTTTTAGGATTAGCAATTCTGAGGAAACTGTGTCAGAAAAAAATATACTAATACAGAATGAATTTAAGATACTTAAGATCTTACAAATGTATCAAGATCTGTACTGCTTCATACATTAAGAGTATGTAATTACACCTTAACCTTATTTTATAGAAATACTCCAAAACACCAGATATGGTCAGATTAAAATCAAGTTATCAGGTAAATAAGTTCCCATCTAGGAAGCAGCAAAAAGAGATTAAACATAGTAATGAAACATATCTGACAGATACTTATAAAAAAGCTCTGAAAGCAGACAATTCTTTAAAAAACTCTCTTTATTAAAAGAATAATTTATTGCATCTCACTTTCGTTTCAAATTGAGGCTGCCTTCTTAAATTACACCTTTGTTAGCTGAAATTTTCTGTCAAACATCTCCTGTGTTTCATCCTGCCTGCCATCAAGGTACTTGCCACGTATTTCAGTTTTTGAAAATCCTGTAGACACAGAATTGTTTTTAAGGCCTAGATCTCATTTCCACATTACATTACATCTGTCCAGCATGCTGAGAGAAGCGAAGTGACATTTTCATGTAGCATAGAGGAAAACTGTTTTCATTTCATGAAGTCCTGCTTCTTAAGTTCACACACTAAGAATCATTTGTCATCTGAGATACAGGCTGATATTAAAAAAAAAAAAGGAAAGTGTTAAATACCAGTTGGAATTGGTGAATGACCACTTTATAGGGAAGTAACGTGCAATATATCTCAGTGCAAGTAATGCACAATTTTGCAGAATTATTCTCCGCATGTCTTTAACAGAAGTAGAAAAGCAGCAGCTCCCCTAAATGCTGTTTTCCTAAGAAACCTTGTTGTATTATAATTGGCTGTAAAGTTTCAACATGTTCTTTTGATGCAGTGCTGTAACCAACATACTGGACTGAACAGCCACCTGATACCATTTTAACTCAGTTCATATGCCTGCATGTGAACAGTCTCCTCTCTAAACTTTCTTAGGAAAAGGTTAGGATCAAACCCAGAGCATTACACACACCCACCCCAACATTATTTTTTACAAAGAAGTGAGTTAACACTGTAGAAAATTTGTGGAAAATACTTCCTGAGTGGGGATGATGCAATGAAGTTTTTGATAAAGTTAAGGTTCAAGAGATTGAACTGCAATTTAATTTAGAGGTAGATTAATTTCAGCTACCCTCAGAGTAAACATCAATTGTGAAGTATCCTGAAGTCTAATTTTATATGATCTTTAGATATGGCTTTACACCATAGTTGCAATTGCTCTCTCTTTTTGGTTCTGATCCATGAGCCTTATGAGTATCTGATTTAAAGCAAGAGATAAAAATACAAAAAACCTAGAACAGACTCCCCCCTTGACAGGTAGAATTTCCTGAGAGAAAAGCTACGATGTATAGGTATGTGAAGTTTTGTTTTGGAGCATTATTGTTACTAGGAATATTGAAGACAGATTAAATGGAAAAAAAAGAAGTGATTTCACAGGGGTATGTACGGATTTATGGCTCTCTTTAATCTGCCTGATGAATAAGTATAGATTTTAAAATATGCATTTAGACACATTAAAGTTTTGTGATTTAAAATCTTTGACCTTAATTAATTAATTTATATTTGTCCAAGAACTTCCAATAATTTTTAATTAATTAATTAATTTATATTTGTCCAAGAATTCAGAAGATATAAGAAGGTTTTCTGGTAAGAGGGATTAACAAAATAATGTCTTTGAGAAGAAAAGAAGGGTTATTAGCAGATTGAAAAGTCTGGGAAAGGAACTGCCTTTGTAAAATGGGAGTATGTGAAAAAGAAGTGTTACAGATAAAAAGTGCGATCTGTGTAGGGTGATGCAAACAGGACCTATAAGAACTTTCACCTGGTACATAAAAGGATAACATAGAAGTGATTCTGGCATGTTATAATTTATCCCTGAATTCCAGAAAGCTACAGTGCCCATTGAAGACTGATTCCACTCTTATAATTTTGTGAACAGACATTAAAAATTACTTGGCAAAACATTCCAAACATTCCTGAATGTTATCTGAATTTGATAATTTGAATGTTATCTGAAAAAGCAATAACATGTTTTGCCCTCTTCCCATATAGTTCATGGATCTCTTTCCATGTTTTTATGAAAGGCTGCACTACATTAGAATGTGTTCCTGCTTTGAACATTACTCCTCTTTATCAGCCATGGTCAGCATTTTCAGAAATTAGTATCTACTAATTATAATACTAATAAAAGAAAGTATCCTAAGTTTATCATTAGCCTGAAAGTTTTTAAGAAAATACTGAATCCATGGCAACTGCCTTTAATGACAAGCCCTTATAAAGCAACAATATAGACAGTGGTACTGTTTTGATAGATGCAAGATTCAGGAATGTAAGTACTGTTTTTAGACTTGCTGTTTGAAAATAACATCTTTTATATGCATAGATGTAAACACATATATATGCATATATCCTTGTTACCATGTTTTTGGTTACTGTGCTCTATAATTGTTACAAGGGTGAGAGTGCTAGTCTAGTGGGAGGCGCCCCTGCCCATGACAAGCAGGGGGTGGAACAAAGTAACATTAAGATCCTTTCCAACTCTAACTATTCTATGACTTTATTTGTATAGTTAATTCTCAGCTGTGATATACGAGAAACAGGCACCAGCTATGTGATGATTTGATTTTTCTTGTTAATAAGAATATACTTAAAACTGAAAATCAATTTCTTCAGGCATGGTTTGGGCACCTCTACTAAGCACAAGTGTTACTATCACACCTGTGTGACTGATGCACATGAAGTTAATGAACTAGTTCAAGGCAGAGTGCTTCATAGACATGAATTGGAAATGCTTAAGTAGGTCAGACAGAAATAATTCTGTTTTGACAAATAAAGTACCTGAGAGAAGACTTCAGATTGAGGGGTAACCTAAGGGCTCAGGCTGCAAAGGATTCAGTCAATACTGTCAAGTGACACAATATTACTGGTGGATCAGAAATGCATGGGGGCTCAGAATTAGCAACTAATAGTTTAGAGATATAGTTTTAAATTAATATTAAATTTAATGGAATTTAAGCACTACTCTAATGATATAATGGTAGCTGATGGAGTTGAGAGTAAAGGATTCCTGTTGAGTGGCATATGTCCAGTGTGTCTTCTGTCCACTCAGAACTGGTACTCGGCAAAATGCAGTTTTGTGAAAGTATTCATGCTGAGGAGCTTTAAATGGACTTTTATCTGTCCTGTGCCTTTGTGCTTCTCAGAAACTATTAATGGTAATGCATTTCAGTCAGTCATCTGTAGTCTTAAATTTCAGAACATGCCTTCATCACTGTTTCGAAAAAGCAAGATTTTAAGGCATGAAGCATTCCTATGGCATTCTTATTGGCTGAGCTCAGGCACTGGGCTTCATGGAAGATCTGAAAATATATCTGACAGATTTCATCATCATATCTGATACCTGCATAAACAATATGTTTGGCATCTGGAATCTGTTTCCTTGGTATTTTGGGGTATGCTGAACAGAAAGAAAAATGCAGCAGAAAGCTGATCTCCCCCTACTACTGTTGTAGCGATGCATATGACAGAGGCCTAGGATACTCAATTTAAACCAAGAATATTCAGTGGATTCACTAATATGAGTCGCTAAACAATTCTGAAGATAACTGTTGCATGGATTATGATATTCATTTCAAAACTGAATGAATTCATATACATTTCTCTTCCAAAAGTGATTTTTTTTTTAGTTGACAAATGAAGTGCAATGAAAATTATTAAAAATCAAAATTTTAACACTATTAAACATATGGATCCTTCCTACTCATTTACTTGCCACTTTACTGACAATTTGATTATGCAATGGCAAATTGTTGGTAGTAAAGGAAACCTTGCAAGTACATCCAAAACTTCATGTGGTTTGCCTTTTAATATATATATTTAAACCAGTGGCTACTCTACAAAATGAGAGTATCCAAAAATATAATCCTGATTTCAGTATAAAATGGTAGATACTTGTCACTATAAGAAATGCAGGAACCTGGCCCTTGTCTCCTGCATGTTTATGCACCTTCTAGATTTCAATACAAGGATGAATTTGAGACTAAAACACAGCAGAGCATTGTTCCTCAAAAATGGTAACCTGTATGTCCACTTGAGGGAATTCAGCATCTCCTCTGAAATTTTATATCCTTCCCCTTAGTTCAACATAGAATCATAGAATGGTTGGGGTTGGAAAGGACCTGAAGATCATCTAGTTCCACTCCATCTGCCATGAGCAGGGACGCTTCACACTATACCATGTTGCCCAAGGCTCTGTCCAACCTGGCCTTGAACACTGCCAGGGATGGAGAATTATATGGTCAGAAAAGAACAAAAACCTGGAGGCATAAGTGGTGATAAAAACACATCTGGAAAAAGAAAAAACAACAAACCACACAAAAAAAACCCCAACCCCTTTTTTTTTTAATTTTGAAAGAATTGAAATTTAAATTGAAAGAAAGTGAAAGGTATTCTTAGGTTTCTCCAGAGTCAAAACCAGAACAAAATACATCAGTTACAAGAAAAGAAAATAATTCAAAATCAGAGTAGCTCAAAGATAATTGGTCAACGAGAATCACTCAAAGTGTTATTTTGCCATTGTTGGCAAAACAACAGTTGTTTTGCCATTTATTTCTTTTTTAATTATGCCATGATGATACAAGCAAGCATATTTAACAGACATAAACTCTCTAAGACCCTGCAATAACACACATCCGTCTAAACCTTTTCGTAATATTAATTAAACACCTTAAAAATACTTTTTTGATCCTTTTTCTCTGATCTGAGAGATTTTTCAGAACTCCTTTAGTCTGATGACCAGGCATCTTAACAATATCTGAGCGAAATTTAATTAAAGCTAGTCAATTCACATTTGTGCTTGTGTCAACACTGACATTTAGCTTTAACAGCTCCTCTTTCTTCTAAGAGCTTTCCTTATGATGTATTTCAAGACAGTAATCACAGTCCTTACAACCTTTATTTTACTCATGCAAACAAGCTGTGCTCTTTCACCAGACTCTTATCGGAGTACAGGTTCTTCTTTTCCCTGATGCTCCTTGTTGCCCTTCTGTGTACCTCTTCACATTTTGGTAATTTTTTCTTGAATATAGCTGACTAGAACTGCACAGTTCTCCAGATGAGTTTGAAGTGGGATCTTATACAATGGCACTAATACTTCCTTATTTCTCTTGGAAATGTTTTGCCTGGGGCATCTTAGGATTGAATTTGCTTTCTTCACAGATGCATCACATTACTTCAGGAATTCGATTCCACTGAAAGGAGCAATTAAATTAAAATGACATTGAAATAAGCTAATTCCCACCATCACTATGCTGACTCAGTAAAGAGAGTACATTTCTTATGGACATTTTTCCTTCATTATGTATCAGATTCTATCATTTTTGTCATAAAAATAGGCTTTTTGGTTTAACAGTTTTATTTTCCCCAAAGATCTAATATGATGATCGTCCATACGTGAAATTCAAATATGGTTTAAACAAAAACATTTAGAAATCATGGAATAAATTTTTATGTATCCAATTCAGCCTGTTCTAAAGCATTACATGGGATATGTCGCCTCTGGAAAGTAGAGTTTTCAGAAACATATTGCAAATTACTTTAGGTAGATGAGAACATATTGAAAAACCAGGGGAGTTCTCAATCAGCATTATTACAAGAAACAATAAAAATAGGAGGTGAGTACCTCCTTTACAAGTACATATATAGGTAAACATGCTATATACATTTTTCAGTTAAATTAAAAATATGAAAATAAGCACTGAATTATATTAACATTTCAAAGCACATACTTCTCAAAATCCTGTAAAATTCCATTTACTGTGGAAGAGAAACGCTACTGAAATGACTCCACATAATGAAATTGAAGGATAAAAAGGACATTTAAGTACAAACTATATGATGAAAGAAACAAAACTGCGCTGAAAGGTCAAAGTTTCTTCTCAAAGTTCACTCTAAAAAGCACCCAGAAGGTAAGAAAAAAACCAACAAAGCATGCTTTTTTCCCCCTCATATTGTAGAATAAATTCCTAGAAAATGATATGGTTAAAATAGGACAGGGGGTATGATTTTATTAAAATGACAACCAAGTTGATTTGTTATAAGAATATTGATAACAGAGGGATTTAAAAAAATACTGGGACTGAAGGCTAAATGAGAAGGGGAAGTAACTGCTGCATCAATCTTTACCAAAAAAAGGACTGCTTTCAGTAGTTAGTGAATCCTCCTAAAATATTCTGGTTTCTGATAGTTTTATTATGATATATGATGACTAAAAGACTTCTTATGAAAACCATCATAGCAATAAAATTAAGTATAATTGATTTGAGAGAATCAGGACAGATGGAAGAAATTAAACTCTAAGTAAATGCACAGTTTTACAAATGAATTAGTGGATAAATAATTTCTCCTTCAACAGATTACAGAAGACAGTACTGAATGAATGCAATGCATCAGACTATTCAAATTTCCTCGAAATAATAGAATAATTTATTATTTATTAACTGGACATCTTATTTCACTTGAATCATGGAAGAATGGTATTTGTACACTTAGCCTGAACTAGATATGATATGCTCAGCATTCGCACTTCCATTATATGCAACAGCATGTGCCTATATAACTGAAATTTTTGGTTTGGTTTGGTTTTTTTTTTTTTTTTTTTTTTAGCTGGCACCACAGCAAACAGAGATGAAGAAAGTTATCAGAATGACTACCAAAATAAAACTAAGTTTGAAGATTTTGTACTACGAAGTATCTTTCTAGTAAAATACCTAAGCTTGCAATACTTTCAGTCCTGAGCGTCTCATTATTTAGTTCCTTGCAATTATATAAACTTTCTAGTATTAAACACTTCACTTAGAAAAAACAAAATGGAACAGAAGAAACCAAGAAAAATAATGTTAAAAAGTTGTTCCTATCTATGACAAATTGACATCCTTATTACATATGTTTCATCAAGTGAAACAAATACACAAGAATATCTTTACTGTCTGAGTGTTTTAAGATAAAAAACTCTCTTTATAAAAGGATAGTTTGTAGTTACCTAACAATACCTGAAGATCGAAGATCTCAATTGTGTAAATTAAAGTAAAACTTAGTAACACCAGTGTAATATCTGGCTACATCCTATTTTTACTATATTGGATATTTCACACATTCTTCTTAGAAATAAGTCAAAATGAACTGGCCTCTCTAACTCACTGAAAAACTTCTACTTATTGTTCTGTAAAAAACCAGAAACAATCCAAAAAAGCCTTAAGCTATGTGGTTAGGCATATCAACCACTTGCAACAGGTACCTGGGTAACCAAGGAAAGCATTTTCATGTCCAACTTACCTTCAGAGTTCTGTACATCATTAATCTTTTTATCTAAGAAAGAAGATCCCATTCTGGCACAGGCAACTAAAATAACCTTTCTTGTCATAGCCCATTCGGCCTGCAGCAACACTGCCAGTCTCTCAACACACATTGGCTTTGTCTTTGCCAATGTAAGTACTCTCCCACTGGGAGCTGTTCCAAGTTACACACAGACAACAGACAGTGCTGAACAATATAAACTCATAACACACTTTAGCAGGCTACTCAGAAGTGGGTCAGCCCAATGATTCATCCACCTCAGAATCTGCCTTCTAGCCAAACCCATTAGCCACCTCCTTGGACTCTTTTACAGGAGCAGGAGGTGCTGTTGAGGGTGTGTCTGGTTTTCATTTGGGTTTCTCATTCTTCCACTTTTGAGCCTTTGACCTTCAGTTCATTCTGTGTTTCTCATTGCTCCCTCCTCCCAAATTTGTCTTGAACACTTTTTTTTGTTTTTTAACTCCTTGATATCTTTTCTTAACCTCATTCTCAGGGAAGGCTCTGAAGATATATTAGAGATGGATCTTCTTTCCATCTGCAAGGGAAAACAAATTAGCAGAGTACGCATGTACTAATGGTTAGAAAAGAGTGAAAACAGGGCAAGAATGCAAGATATTTCCTCTTAATACTTTCCAACCTTTAAAATGTCATGAACTAAGGGATAGGATTTTTCTTCCTGTGAACCAGTCTTTATAACTAATGTAATCTTATTTTCCCAGCAATCTCAAGAAAGGTTGCCAAATTCTGCATGAAAATTCACCTCTTCGCTTGTTTAAACTAGATTCCTAATAGCTTCATTAATTGGATTTGAAAGGGTAAGCAGCACAAAGACTTCTTATGCCTTTACTTGCAGTTCTTTTTAAAAATGAAATCATTATCACACCCTTCTATCCCAGCAAGATCAATTTTAGTTAGCACTACTTTAATAATTATAAAATAAGTAAAATGCAATATCTTACCTCATCTGCTGATCTTAATTATTCCTTTTGTATAAACAGCATTTCAATTCTGAGTAATATGGTATAGACCTCTGTTTCATGGTGCTGGAAAGGCATACAAGAAAAATCAATTTTGAGTTAATCAGAAATATCAAAAATCAATCAAGGAAAAGCTGTATTTGTTCTATTCAGCATTATTTCTAGACTGATTATCACTGGGGGTAATATGGGTTGATACACTGCTCTTTTTCAGTTCCAATTGTCTCACACATTTACCTGCAGAATGTTAGTCTATTACACACTTTCAGGTTAAAATTTTCAAAAGAGATTTTTTTTCTTAAACTAGATGGAATGCTTCTCTGTTGAAATATACTACTGGTACTGTTAAATGTAGATACTATTAAAACATAACAAGAATGATATTTAAATTTAAATCAAAACTTGCATCTCAAATCTGTGGTAACTAGATTTGGTTATTGTGGAAGTGGTACATTTAAACAGTACCTCATAATATAGAATGCAAGTAATTACCATGAAAGAAGTAGTAGATTTAATACTTTTTAAGGAAGGAACAACGATGAACATTGATTTTTTACAACTCTCTTCTGTTTGGGTACAACAGGAGCTGCCTGGGGCAGGGAGGAGTGACTGAGCGGTTGTGGGGTACTTAGTTGCCACCTGAGGTTAAACCACAACATCTCCACAGTTAATAGCCCCCAGAAATCCTACTCAGTTTAACCATGACCAAGTAGGAGCATTAGAACAAAGATTTATTTGCACCATTAGTTTCCATCAAAAAAAAAAAAAATTCAGGATAATGAAAATTTGGCAATTTAACATGAATAGCAGTTCTTCGACCTTCTTCATTGCCTAACAAAATGTCTTTAAACTTCATATTGAATCAAGCATTCCACCAAAGAACTTCGTTGACAATAATGCTTAAGAAATTAGGTTTACTCATTCTAAGAGTTCACTGTCTTGAAAACTGTTCTGTTGTATAAAGCACAGAATTTTGTCGTATTAAATGGACTTAATTCCCATAAAATGCAATTAAAAGTGGAAATGAAGATGCCTTTGGCATGTATTTTCTGCTTTTAACCACACAGTAATTAAGAGCTTCTGCATATGAAAAGCAAGTAATTTAACCCTGTCTGTCATTTTACTCTCCACTTTAGACGTAAAGAAGTAAAAAAAATAAGGTAAAAACTGACAGAGATTTGCATTTTGACCATCATAAAAATACACTGATCACAGTTGAATCTTAACACAGTCAAAATAAAATAAGTTATGTTTGAAACTATCATGAGTGAAAGACTGCAAGGAAAAGCCCAAATCATCCATATGTTTTCACAGGCATGCTCTGGATTAAGTACTTTTTCCTCTAAGGTTTGTTCTTCATGTAGAAAACCACATGAATAAGGACTGGGTCCAGTACATTTTACATCTGTTTCAAGATAGCTGCAGCACATATATGTAGCATGAAATTTGAGAGTGTGGGATGTGGAGAATCAGGGAGATGATTTTCTAACCTATACTGCATTCTTTCAGCTGCAGGATTTAGATCTTGGAAGGAAAACAGTTCAAACATGGATTTTAACTTATAGTGGTCTACACATCTTTTCACCTGTTAATTCATCTCCCAATTGTTCAGTTCTGCAGTTTTTCATAGATGGGCATCATCTTTTGTACCCTGAACTGCTTAACAGAATCAGCAATGTATGTCATTTCTGTATTCACCTCCCTTTTCCATAATGTGTGCATTTTGAGCACCAAAGAACCCAGCACAGATGGAGCTTCTGCAGTGAAATGTCTTCCACTGCAAGGATGATTGTTGATTTACTCCTGTCTTCTGTTTCCTTTCTTTTAATTAGTCTTAACCGTCCAAAATGTTTTTCCTCTTTAGTTTTCTTAAAATCCTTTGGTGAGGTACATGGGTAAAAGCACTCTACAAATCCAAACAAATGGAGCCAGGTCCCATTTTTCTAAATGCATGCTAATATTTTCAAAGAACTCCAGTAGGTTTGTGACATCACATATTTATCCACATGTCCCTTAATTCTAGTCTTTATTCACCTGTAGTTTCCCTGGAGCTCTTTTTTAAAAATTGGCATTGTTTTAACCACTTTCCAGTCTTCTGACACTGAGTCAGCTTTCTATACACCATAGTTTGTAGTCTGGCTATTTCACACTTGAGTTCTCTCAGAACTCTGGGGCAGAAGCTATCCGTTCTTGGTGATTTGCTATTGCTAACGTCACCTCCTTGATCCACAACCTTTTCTGCCAATACTTCAATTTTAGACAAAGCCTCTGACACATACTCTGAAAAGAAGGGTCCCTGTTTCTACACTTCAAACTCCTCCATAGTTAGCATGGATGAAAACAAATAAACAAACAAAAATTCAATGCTTGAACCTTTGTCTACTTAGGATATTCTTTGTAAATTTCAGTTGTTCTGTGATCTCTGCAGATTCTCTGGAGAGTTTCCTCTTTCTGTTGTATATGAAAAAATGTGTAGTATCAGGTTTTGAGCCTTTCCAAGGTGTTCTTCAGATGTTTTTTGTTGTCCATCTTGCTGTGCTTTTATGCTGTGATTGTTGGAATTAATTATTTTTTCTTGGACACTAATCAGCTTTTTTGAAAAATGACTTTTTTAATTTATTATCTTCCTTTTCTTTTTGTTAGCTTTACGTAGGTGTCATGATGTGTGTCTGAAATTTCAACCTTAGCATCATGCTTCAGTATCACCTTTCTCCAAGATGTAGCAAGGTAAATTAAATCCTCTGCTGATGCTGTGCTTCTTGTTCTCATTGCATGTTTGACTTCCTCAGCATGTTATTGGCACTGCTACTATGCTAGAAAGAAATTAAACATATTCCTTTTCCATAGATTTCTGGGTGTGTCTGAGGTAGCAAAGGTTATAACTGGAAAATCAACAGTATTGGAATAGCCTGTTCAGTTCAACTGCACCTCTTTGCATATACTTCATGTTGTTTCTTAATTACACATTTTGACGTGTGAACTTACTACTAAACAAAACCTAGGCCAAATTCATATCTCTTCTCTTCTTATACAGAAAATATAAACCCTCTTTTTCTGTCTTTTTATCCAGCCATACTCCCCTGTATTAGCATCCACTGCCTTCCCTGTGCCACCTCTTCCACATATAGTTCCTCTTCTTCAGCCTCAGTCTCATTTTCTTTCCAGCTTTATTGCAGGTGTTATGCAACTATAAATTCAACAAAAATCAGTAGTTAGATGTTATAACTGTAGTTTTCTGTTGCTCAAACCAACATGCATTGATGTAAATGGTTAAATAAGCGCAAAGCTCTTGTGTTGAAGTAAACCTAATTACTTCATAGTTCTGAGGTAATGAGTGAATATTTATCACTGCAATATTATACTGCAATACTATATTGATAGGTCATACTGCACAGTTGCTTTCTGTTTTTAATGTTCTTCTTTAGTGTTCAGAGATTTTCATAGTATCTTTTTGTTAGTGAAAAGCTCAGAAGCTATGAATATATGATCCTTTATAACTGCAAGATGTAATATGTGAAATAAAGCAATTTGTGACACGTATATCCCCCTCACATTTTTCTAAACAAATATATGGTCCAAATTAAAGTAATCGAAATCTTTTCCTACATTAATTTCTTTATATTTGCTCCATACTCAGGAGACTTCTCAAAACCAATTTCCAAATATGTCCCTTCAAGTTTATAATACTGTACACAATATAAACCTTCATTTTACATTGCTTAGGCGAATATTAACTTTCAACAACAATGATACACATACTCCAGACCTATACTAGCTCCTAGTATAATTGGCAGAGGTTCTTTACATGTCCTGGGAAGACTGCCATCCACAAACCTCAGTTATGTTATTCAACTTCAGAAATGGAATGAAACTCCTGGATTGTCAGTCTTGACTGTTGCAAGCAACAACAGTGTAGAAGTTTAGTACATGGAAACACCCATAAAGCCAGCTGCATACAGCATAGACTGCCAAAAGCTTCTTGTTACCTTATAACACACTTAAGAACTATAGCAATAAGTCAGTCATAATCCACAACCATATTGGGCACAAAAAAATTACAGATCAAGATTGTCATCAGTATCCCACATTCTTTCGACTTGTTAAATAAGTCTGAAGTTTCTTTTTTTCTTTTTTTTTTTCAACAGAAAAAACACAAAAAAGTATCAGCTGGGTCTGTGCTAGCAATTCTAAGCATATGCAGGAGATGCAAATCTAGGAAAAGGTGAAGGCTTAAGGACAGTTTTAGTAAAGACTGTTAGACAATGCTATAAAGCAGTTTTAGTAAAGACTGTTAGACAATGCTATAAAGCAGACTACTTGCTACAGTGACGAATAAAATCCTTTGTGGTCCTACTGTTAGTCTGACCTCGTCCAAAAATTCCCTCCCAGTCTATAACTGGGATTCATAGAATGGAAACTACATCATGTAATAACAGCAACAATATCATAGGGAACCATTACTTCCCATCCTATGCTGAAAATCACCTTTGCAAACTATACCACTCTAGAGATACTATCTTTCAAAGGGGATGGCATCTGTTCTGTCCAGTCTCGACCACCAAGAGCTAGGAAAAATCAGAGATGATGCCACAAGTGTGGCAATAACTGGCTGGATAAGACTATGGAAATTGGGCAGTGTGTTGCTGAAAGAAAAACGATAAGAAACTGTAGCATCTGTCAGCAGAGGAAGACAAGAGTTTTAGTGGTGGTAGGAGTATGTTTTGATGATGAAACACCAAATTTGAGTAGAACCTCTGGATGACCCTGAGAAGAATTCAAAACCAGTTTGAAAATCAAGGTGCTTCAGCAATTAATACTATTATCTGAGACGCAGAAACTGCAGTGCCAAGCATTTATGAAAAGACAGTCCTTGTGAAATGAGAAAGAGACATTCTAAACATAATTTTGGCTTAAGTGGAATAACAAGATTTTTTTTAATTGTCTTACTTTAATCTTAATGTCTATTTCTAAATTTGATTATTAGCTTGGATGTTGCAATATCACTTTCATTTTACTTTATTTCACTTGATATAAGGGTGATTTTCAAGATTACTGCTAATATTAAGCCATTTGTCACACGGGGATCTGTGAAGCAAACCAGGGGTATTTGAACAGCCTTACAAGTGCCCCACTCCCCAGTGTATGCTTTTCCCATGAATTTGAAGAAATCTTGTGTTCTAGGAAGGCTTGATATCATAAAAATAAGAATTATCTTCTAGTGATCACCATCACCCATGTAAGAAGGTAACATGCAATAGAGGTGATGGGATCCCAACTATTTTAGCAAGAGACATAAAAAAACTACTTGAGAGATACTAATTTCTCTAGGGTCCTAGGTCATCACCTAACTGCCTGATTTTATATCACATTTCTGGTACTTCCAAATCAAGAAATAAAAATGCAAAACCAAGTTAAGCATCAGGGGAGAGAAATAATTCCCGTCTGGTCTCAAAAGACGTCATTGCCTGTGGTTGCAATATTTATTCATTTTTTTAATTAATTTTATTACTTCTGTGCTTTTCTTCCACAAATCCTCAATCAGCTTAAGCAGTCTGAATCCTTAAAGTCATAGGAGCTTGAGTTTTCTCAGAATAACTTTGAAATCCTCAGAGATAGTGCAATGTTATCACACAATAGAAAAAAATTAAATGTTTTTCCTCTTATTTTAATAAGAAAGAGGTGTTGCTCTTTCTTCTGACAGATGGCAAATGATTAGCATGCTGTGCATATGTCCCCACAATGGCCACATTAACTGCCTCTCCTAAAAGGAAAACCCACAAGTTCTCATGTTTTCCACCCTTCCAGTCTAAGGATTAAGTTCATACTGAGCCTCCATTAGTTCATACAATTTTCTTCCTGCAAGCAATATTTTTATTAAAAATTGCTCCTCTAACTTAAATTTCTTTTTCTTATGAAAGCATTTTAATAGCTGGCTTTCTGAATTCACTTGTCCTTTATTATTGCTTTCCAAATATCCCAAAATCCCTTTTCAGTACTTAAACCCCATGGCTGCTATTAAATTTCACATACATTTCCCCAAGATCTGGCCTTCAGCTAATGCATTTACAGCTTCTATATTTTGAAAGCAAAAGTCAGAAGGTAAGTAGGAATAGAAATTGCTGTAACAGAATTGGTCTACACCTTGACTCTTCTGTAATCTTATCTATTGTTGTGTGTGCTAGTTAAGAGTGAAAAAACTGAGACAAAGACCTGAAAGTCCAGTATTTTAGTACAAGACCATTTTTCCTTATCTTAGTGATCAGATCTTCATGGAATGTGACTGAATGTTTCAACATAGATTTACAAAAACAGTGCAGCCAGCACCAAATATTAAAAACAAATTTCTATTTACTTGCTGTGTTAATGCAACTGGTATTTGTTTTAAACACTACTCTCTTAGGAGAAAGCATCCCCCAAAGGATTTATCACCTAGAAAAACATGCAGTCTTTCCTTATGTCTAATGTAAGTTACCTTCTGTTCATGTGAACAGCCTTTGAAAAGAAAATCTGCATTTCTGTGGGAACTGTGAACAAATAGTCAAGAATTACCGGGAAGGAGGAAGATAACTTCTTAGGTTAACTTTCAGTCCCAGTTTACTGCCTCTCAAGGTGGAGGCACCAAATTAGAGCTGCTTGGCAAGCAGAAGCTTAGCAGCCCATGCAGCCTTCGCAGCAGCTTAGGTTGCTTTTATGAGCTGAGAAATGGGACTGTAATGAGCCTAGCAGTTTTCCCATTCTTTCCACTTGCATCCACCCCAGGAAGATGCTTCCCCTGCTCTCCCTGAAGTGCAGAGGCTTGTGTGAAGGGGTGGGACACATCATTGCTTCTCTGTCCTTCTGGTACCTCCAAATGTGAGTAGGGAATATTAAGAGGAGAGAAAAAAGCTCAGGAGAGACAGAACGCAGCACCTCGACATTGTGGGGCAGATGTGAAATGGAACCTAGGAAAGGGCTGACAGGGGTTATGAGGAAGCAGAACCAATTCTTAAGCAAAGAATAGCTGGGTATGGATGTGTGAACTGTTGCAGAATGAAAGTTTCAAGTCTTCTTAGGTATGATGGACATAGTAATGATTACCAAACACATTAACATCTGGGTGGGAATGGAGACTACTAAAAGAAAAATGAGGAAGAATGGAACTCAGAACACAAACTTTCCAAGGACTTGCAATATTTCAATCTATGATAAGAAGATTGATTACCTTTTCATCACTTAAAAAGGGGCTTCTTCTGTCGTACCTACTGCATTATTGAAACTTACAAACCTATAACTAATGAAAATAATTTGTGAAGATTATTGGAAAGAATAGGTATTTGTGAAAGAAACAAACCAATAGTAAATTAAACATTCAAAATCAGTCTTGTAAAAGACTAAAAAGATGCAACATAAACCTTCTCAAGCATAGCTAGATCTTCAGAAAGAAGTACCAGTATGAAAGCAACAAATGCAAAATACAAGCCAGACACACATTTTAGGTATGCAAAAATTATTCACCTCTCTTTTGTGTAAATCTGTGATGAGTTAACCTTGGCTGTCTGCCAGATGCCCATGGAGCTGCTCACTCAATCTCATCCTCAACAGGACAGGGAGAGAAAATAAATTTAAAAGCTCATGGGTTAAGATAAGGATGGAGAGATCACTCACCAATTACTGTCATGGGCAGAAAAGACTGGACTTGTGGAAGATTAATTTATTGCCACTTAAAATTAGAGCAGAATAGTGGAACAAAACCAAAACTAAACCAAACCCACCTTCTCACCAAACCTATCTTCCCAAGTGCAGCTCCACTCCTGACTCTTCTATGCCCTTCTCCTCTTCTTTGAGGTGGTTCCCCTACCCCAGCATGGGATCCCTCCCATGGGATACAGACCTTCCCAAACTTCTCCAACATAGGTCCTTCCCACGGACTGTACTTCTTCATGAACTGCTCCAGTAGTCATCCTTTCCATGAGATGCAATCTTTCAAGAATGGCATGCTGTAGCATGGGTTCCCCATGGGCCACAGTTCCTGCCAGAAAACCTGATTACATAATTGCAATAATTCCTCAAACATATTAAAAGGTTGTTTTTTGTTTTGTTTTTGTTCTTCCCTCCTGACACCCAAATTCTGATCTTTTTATTTCTTTCTAAAGGATTTTAAAAACATCTACTGTAGTTTTATCATTCTGAGTCTACAGAATGCTAGAACGTAAACACCTGGACAACTTTACAGCCCAGACATTTATCTGATTACTTTTGCTTACCTGTGGAATCATCTATTGCTCCTCTTCATCTAAATTATTATAACTAGGTTACTAAATTATCTTTTAAGATTTGTTTACAAGTATTTTAAAATTTATAGTATGTGCTAAAAAAGAAGCTTCTGGAGAGTGTCACATACCAAAAGCAGAAAGCACTTCCCTTACATCATTTCTTGGCCATATCTGTTGTACTTCTTACACTGATTTGTTCTATTTTGTAACAGGAGGGCTTAAGCCAAATAAAGCCGAACCAGTTTTTGTTTGGCTTTTCTGTGAGTGCTTTAATAGGATTGGTTCTATCATATATTGTCAACTTTGCTTTGAAGTGATATTTACTAAAGAAAGATTTTTTTGTGTTGCAACAGGAGTGTACAGCTGGAATTGACAACATCCAAGTTCAACTCTTCTGCTTAGATAAATAGAAGCTTTGCCTTCCCTGAGTTAATTTACTTTTAGGACAAGAAAACTGTAAATCGTGTCTTATTTTTGCATCACAAGTATCTCTAATGTGGCTGGAAATAAGTAATAGTGAATTAAATTGCAAATTGCTATTCTGATGAGAATTGGAGAGGAAAACTTTACCTTTTAGTATGTATTTTAGGAATGTGCCTCTAAAAATGTGTGCAAAAAGATCTTTTACATATAAAATAAATATTCCAACATTTTCAATATGGAAAAAAAATATTTCAGAGCAAGCAGCTTTCTGAACTGGAACAAAATTCTTAAATAAACCTCACTTTTCTGTCTTGGCATGGATTTCAAAAACCCAGATCTCCTAACTGCTCCAAATAGCTAGGTCATATATTCATAGCTTAGGGTGATGACCCCAGCACAGAATGCATCTGAGTACTCACAACTTTCATGAGAAAAAATTGAGATAAACAGTAGAATCAAATTACACTGAGCTTGAAGTGGTGTGTTCCAGACCAGCTCCACAAAATGTTTTGATTCACACATGTTTAACTCAAAACATATTTAACAATTTTTTCTTTTTATAATAATTATTTTCCTCAAATAAAGGCTTTATATAACCAAATTTCAATTATCCATATAAAATCATTCCAGAAAAAAAAAAAAAGGGGGGAATTTTAATTTATTGCATTTTTTTTTGTTTGTTTATTTGTCTGCTTGGGATTTTTTTTTTCTTGATAATAATGAATAGAAAAAAATAAATTAAATTCCAACTGGTGGAAATATCATAGTTCCTTAAGATTCTAATTTATTCTTTACCCCCTAAAGCTGATTGCCTCTTTTCTTAGAGACACAAAAATGTCGTAATTTTTAACCTACACCTTAAGTTTTGTTTGCATTAGGATCTAAGGCTGCTTAGTACCTGGTGGTAGAAAAACCACATAAAGTATTAAAAGTAAGAATATGCATTCTACAGAGGCATTTTACATGCATGCAAAAACATGTAAATCCTTGATGAATGTGGTTATAACTAAGAAAAAGTGAAAAAGAATAAAATAATATTTTTCTTGATGATTTCACAGCATAGAGGGAATTGCAAAACTGATTTCAAAACAAGAGAGAGCTAGAACTGTCTGGTTATTGGTGTAGCCTGCAATATAGCTGGACTTAATCTGACTAATGTGAGATACAACAAGATGAAAGGGACCGTGAAGTAAAAGTATAGATAGAAGGTCCTACTTTTGCAACAATCAGATGCATTTACGATACATTATAATTGGAATTTTGCGCGGTAAGGGTTTTCTATGTGTTTTCAGGATATACTAGTTTTGTAACTGTGGAGTACTACCTTGCATAAGTTCTATGAAATAAAAGTAGAATACAAAATATATGAAAGTAGAAATTTATAAGTCTTTTTATTTATTTCACCACCATAATTTTAGCCAAAACTAGAGGTTATTTCATTACTTCTTTGAAAGCAGCGATCAGTTACTTGTCTTATATGAGAGAAAGATAAGCAGGTTTTGTAAATAGAATAAAAAGCTAGGAAGGAGAAAAAAATGCAAAATAAAAATCAATGCAATATTTTTTTTTGTTACAAAATTGAAATTGACAAATTAAATACTAGAAAAGACTCACTGAAATATACAAATCTGCTGAAATGACACCCTTTGTTCTTCAGGAGGCAATTTCAATTCTTTAGTCAAAAAGTTAACATCACCTGAGGCACCCAGTTATAGTATACAGGTCTCTGAGGAAATCCAAAGTGCACCATACAATAGTATCTTTCATGCAGACAGTCATTTGCATTAAGCATTTTTGCTCACTTGAAAGAGATTAAGCATCATTATTAGAAGAACAGATAATACATTTAAAGTCTTTCTCTCCTGTGAATTCAGCTAGCTCTGACACAGAAATTAAAATCTTTTAAATCATCGGCGCAGGATCTGCCTCTCCCAAAAGCAAGTAGATCATATAGTAATAATGCTCAGACACTTCAACGTTGCTACAATATAAACTAGTATTGGCTAGTAGCACTCTGATATTTATATAATAAATTGTTCCATGCCGAGCAAGAGCAGTATTCTTTCTTAACTAAAATGCAAACAGCAAAACTGCCTTGCCACAACTATTACTGAGACAGCCACAATTTTAACAAAAGGTGCATTTAACCTCTTTGACAAAATGCCTGTTAAAATGCAAAATATTTAGTATTGTTTGTGTATTAGTTACACTAATAGGCTACAGTAATTTGCTCCTCACTTAGGACTCCAGCGAATCATAGCAACAACACACATGGAAAATTTCCTAGATATTCTTTTCCCAGTGAATGATCAATTGCTTGAAATGGTATTCAGAGAATGAAGAAAATGAGCACAAGCATAATGCCTCTTCTACTCTTTTATGAACACTTGCCTCAGTATAAGTGCATGAATGTCATTAGGTATTTACCTGATCCTCACATCAGTGGCACGAGTAAAAGAGCATTACCCACTGTTTCGAAGCTACCCCTTTCTGCTAGTTCAACTTATCATCAGCCTACACCCAGAGAGTTAGCATTTAAAACAGATATTTTTGGTCGCTTAGTGGCAAGGGGCTATTGCAGAAATAACTGGAATTGCAACTGAGATGTAGTCAGAACAGAAGAAATTTATTCCTGTAGCTGTGGGAGAAGCTCAGGAAAGCAGACCCAGACTGCTAATGTCAACAGTTCCTGCATGAGGCAGCTACAGAGCTCATGTACCTTTAGGTTATGCAACCCATTCTTCACCAGAACTGTGTCAGATAAGCAGGATATGATAAATAACAGCAGCAATTTAAGTCTTTCACATACTGAGGCTCCAGACTGTGCATCTTTTAATGAAAAGTCCACTCATTTGTTAGTTAAATTGTGCTGAGACCATTAGCTTCAAATGTTTATCAACTAGTGAGGCCTGCAAAGGTCTGACTAACACTAACTGCATTGCTTCCACGGGACATGCACTGGAAATGTCAAGAAGAAGCACAACTCAAAAAAGTGTAGTCTGTTGAAAGAACCAGGCTAATTTACATAGGTATCTGGGTTTTGGTACAGCCTCATTTCATTGACTAAATGCCAAACATTTAGACAGGGAAATAATCAGTGATAGTTCTATGATTTAATCCTACTGCATAATTAATTGACATGTTAAGGCATCAACATTCTTATATACATGATTAGTCACAAATTTATGTCAAAATCCCAAATGAATTAATGACAAACATGAACAAATGCTGCTGTTCTCTCTCTTTCTCTCTCTATGCAGGTACATGTTTCAAGTTGATACATTGTTGAAACTCAGGAAGAACAGAAATTAAGAAAAAAGAAGACAGTTTACCATAGGACATGTATGAATGTTCCTTAGTCTTCCTTTTTTTATTTTTAGTCTTAGAAAAACAACAGATAAAGGAGACGGAAACAAATGAGAGGAAGAAGACTTCACCTGCAGACCGGAAGCAGACAGCATTTGTCCATGCCTAAGAGAATAAGGAATTAGTGGAATTAAACAATCCAATTCACCTTCCTTACCAAAATAAAATAAATCCAGTGCTTGAAAAGTCCATTTCTTGTAGATATTAAACAGTTATTTATTCTCATAGCTATTCATCTCCATACTGTCAAGGAACAAAAGACTGGAGAAGAAAATAAGAGCCAGTGGTTAAATCAGGAATATTTTATATATGGAAATTCCATTACATAGTTGAAAATGTATAGTGATCTCAACGTAAACTGTTTTCTCAGACATTAAAGAAAGAACACTGCCTAACAAAGAGTACCTTTGATTCCAGCGGAGGAGCAATAAATCCTTCTTTTTGATAATGTTTTTTAAAGCCATAATCAAAACAGAGCAAATTAATTGACATATTTCATCAAATACTTATGATGACTTCTTGTAGGTTTTTTGAAAGGGAAAGAAAATATAGAGGAACTGTTTGGCTGACTTGTATTTTAAAAAAGTGGGTTTCTTTCCCGAAGCCTCCTATTTTGATTATAGAGGGTAAATTAAGAAATTAATGCAAGCTGTTTTCATCAGTTAGCATTTTAAGACACTATGATAGGAACGTTTACACAGCCTTGAATAGATTATTTCATTATATTTTTCCCATGTATTTAATATTTCTCTTTGGGGGAAAAGAAAATCCCTGAAATATTTGAAGTCTCCTAAGTGCCTGTGATATAAATATGGGAGCGAAATGTAATGATAAAGCATGGTTCAGAGATGTTCAAGTGTTATCTAAAGAATGTGAGCACATGACACATTTTTTAAATTACAAAACAACAATCAAAACTGCTTTCATTTAAAGAAAGGCACTAGCAACATTAAAACACCCCTGGGCAGCTTTCAATTCAGGGTCATATTTCTATTCAGATAAGAAAAACATTTCTGATGTTAACTCCATTGTCCTCATTTGCTGTACTTTGTTCTCAAATCTCTCACTTTTTGCAACCTTATGGTTGTAACAAAAATTGGAAGATATGTTCCAGGAACACAACTCCTTTGCTTTATTTACACACTGTTCGGCACCACATGATGTGCTAAACTAAACATAGTTTGAGAGTCCCTTGGCTGTGAAAGGAAGGATTTATACGAAGTCATGCGCAGTTCCTTTCCCTGACAGTGTTGCCAAAGTACAGGAGTATTGCCCCTTAGCAGCACTCAGCAGAATACTTTACTTGTTCCTCACTTCTCCAGTGAGACAGGATATTCTCCTGGCATCCTCCGCTTCTTCTTTATTCTATGGTTTTCATGAGGATTTGGTGTGGGTCAGGGATGGAAAGGAAAATCAGTTATGCACTTAATGGAGGATGAGGAATGGATAGAAAAATTGTGGTTTTTTTTTCTCTTAACTTTCAAAACTGTACTACATACAACAACTTAAAGCTTGGAGAGGAAAATCTAGGTAAATACTTGGCAAGTAGAAAACTTTGTTTTCTTTTACTGTGGTTGGGAAAATTTTGATAAAAGAATTTGCTAACCCAATGCAAAAGTACAGATAAATCCTAGCTGAGCTTACATCATGTTAATAAATTGTGCATGGGAGCTGACAGCTACATCTTGGTGTGAGGCATTGATGACCCCAAAATTAAGCAGAATGAGCTTTTCTGTCCACTTTCCCTCCAGATGAAAACCATGACTAAATAAACATAAAAAGGAATGTTAACTACATGCCACATAAGACAGGCTGAGATGAGGCTGTGTCTCCAATAGCTGAACAAGAGTTCCTCCACAGGCAGGCACGTCGTCAGAAAATTGTCTCTTTCAGAACATAGATGTGGGTTGTAAATCAAAGGTCAGCCTTTGTTCTTAAAAAAGAAAGAAAAAAAAAAAAAGAAAGAAAGAGGAGAAATTCTGTGACAATGTTTGTTAAGGGAAAGCTCTCTGCACAGCACCCTGTCCCTCATTTAATATCTGGTCACAAGCTGACCCATTCTTTCTGCTTAGACCTGTTTGCCTTTAGGCCTAGGAAGAAGAATTTACTTAAGTAGTATTTCACATGAGAAATTAACTCTTCCATATGCCCTACTCCACACTTCTAAGGTAATGTCACTAAAAGGAGTAAATGCTCCCTGAAGTAGTGTGTACAAAAAGGTATAAGGGAAGCCCTTTGGGGAAGTTATTTTCTATGGTAACAGGCACTTAGGTAGTCATAAAACTGGCTAAATGTGTTAATAACACAACCTGGAGTATACTGTGAAACAAAAGATATCTCTGTGAACTGACTGGAAAAAACAGTGGAGCAGTGCAGACCTATAATCATCGCAGCTCATGCTACACACCGCTGATCATTGCCATGGTAACGGATGGTGTTTCATGACATCACTGAAATCAATGGGGGATAAGCCACAAGGGCGAACAGAAACCAAACAATTTCTGGAAGGAAGAAATTTGTTTGAATATATACAATGAGGTATCTACAATGCCATGCAAACCAAAGGACAAAGGAAGCAGGGAAAAGAGCACAAGATGCATGTACAGAAATTTCCAGTGAGTAAACCAGTATCACTGTAACCTTACAATTTTTCATGTGAAATTGCATTTGTGTTGAACATCTTTAGTGTCCTCTGATATTTTAAAGAAATGCGATATGGGGAAATTGGAGAAAAAAACATCAAAGCCTTTTATGATTTTGCTCCAGGATGACACTATTTACTTATTTGTTGCACACTAGGAATGTCTACAGCACAACCAAAGGGATGGGAAAAAAAAAAAAGAAAGTGTGAGTTACACTTTTACAGTAGGAGACATGGTTTATGGAAATAGAAAGCAAGCAAAAAAAAACACCATTGTGGGCAAATGGAACCAAAATACTGATAATGAGACTGTGAGAGTCAGCTGGCATGACAGCTCATTACACCTGATGAGCATGACACTCTCATAGAACTTAGCATCATTGAAGTCTAACTCTTTTCATTGATTTCCGATGGTTTTGTACCTTCCCAAAAGAGTGAATACTTTGGCCTCTGTCCTGGATTCAGCAGTAACAGTCATTATTTTTTTTTTTCCCCTTCTTGGTAGCTGGTGCAGCACTGTGTTTTTGACTTTGGGCCTGGGAGCAGCGCCAGTGTTTTCATTTACTGCTTGGTAATGTTTTGGTCTGACCAAGGACCAAGGACTTTCTCAGTCTCATGCTCTGCCTGGGAGGAGGGGAAGCTGGGAGGAAGCAGAGACAGGGCACCTGACCCAAACTGACCAAAGAGCTATTCCATGCCACAGCACGTCATGCCAAGGATGTAAAAAATTGGGGGCAGGAACCCGGAAGTCTCTCTCTCTCTCTCAGCTCTGTCGGCTGGTGAGCGGCTGTATCCTCTTCCCTTGTATTTCCCTGGTCATTATTATTATTGGTGGTAGCAGTAGTGATTTGTATTATACCTCAGTTACTGGATGTGGGGGGGAAGAAAGAGGGAGAAGTGAATGAACGGGCTGCGTGAAATTTACAGCTTAAACCACAACAGCCTCCAAGATACGCAAGAAGCAAAACATAGGAACTGATCCAAAACTCAGATTTCCCACATTACTGGTATCTTTCTGCTGTGCTGCAGGTCTAAAATATGTGTGTCAGCCTAGGAATCTAATTTAAGGGGATTCTTGTTTTCAAGTTTTTTTTTGCAAACCAACTTCTTTATTGAAGACTGCATTTAGTCTTTTCATTACTGATGGGTTTTTACATTGCTGTTTGCTGTCAGATTTTTGCAGCCTCTTGCTCCTTATATAAAAGGAGCTATCAATTATCAATGAAAGGGAGAGTCAAAAAGAAAAAAAACTCAAGTCCTTGAAACAAAAAAAGTGTAACATAACTCAGGACACTGGGTGTGGAAGGATTACTTTCAGTCACCAGTTTTCCCTTGGAGGATGAGGTAGTGTTAGTATAGACATAGAGCTGAATATTACCCCATGCAGATTTATGTGAATTTGCCATGCATTATTTTCTATATCATGACTGCTTCTACACCTTCTGCCATCATACAAAAACTATGTGTGCAATTAAGTAATGAAAAAAAAGTATCAAATAAAAAGAAATATAAAAGTCAACAGGTGAACAAGAGGTTTAAAAGTGTGCTTGGACATTTATATGAACAATAAAAATTATTCAGTAGTTATGTGTACATAAAAATTTCAAAATGTGTCAGTTGTGGCACTAACTGAAGAAAAAGGCACACTTTTTCAGCAGGTACTCATGCTTCTAAGCTTTTTTTGGTAACACCTACTTGAATATATATGATCTAAGTATAATTTTTAACACTAGTACATGAAAAGTGAGAACTGCATGTAGAAAAATCACAGAATATATGATTTCCAAGGTGTAAGAATACAAAATTAATGATGAGTCTTTTAAATTAAGCTTCCTTACAAAAGCAGTTTGGCATTACAGAGGGAGTAGATTGTAATCAACATGTGATGGAATGCTAATATGATGACATTCTTTTCACAGGTAGCTCAAGTGATCATTTATTCTTGAAGTAATATAGTGATTAAAAAAAAGACAATTGAAGGTATTAAATTTATTGTTTCTAGCTTTGGCATTACAGAGGGAGTAATGGACTGCTTTTATTAAAAGAAAAGAGAAATTCTGATTATTCTTAAAATACTTATGATCCAAATTTTCTTAGGATTATGACTCAAACTTGAAGAGGTTTACTTATTATAAATATTCACAAATAATGTAATACAGCGATAATCTGTTTTAATAATACCATTTAAGACTGATATTGTGCTTTCATTTCATACAGTTTGTCATGCACTTGACAATTTTTTATGGAGCTAACAAAGCCTTTTTAATTCACTTGACATGTTCAAACTCTTCGTTTTGTGTGTCCCAACTTTAGTTCCAGAGATCAGTCCTTTACAGAGGGAAGAAACTATAAAGCTGAAAATACAAAAATATGTTATAAATGATAATTAGAAATCATCTTAAATAACATCATCACAACAGACATTCAAGGAGGCTTATTTGCTTTAAGTGAGTAAACTATCAAAGGTTGTGCAATTTCATTGTCAAGTCTGTTAAAAAATAAAATAATTTCCTTGGTATTTGTTTTCATTACTCTATTAAAGTATGCTAGCAGGAAGTGTTTTGTTTCTGCTCCTTTACAGCAGTTCTTGACTCTAGGCATATGTCAGGAAGCTATAGGCAATGTTTCTAAGAAATCTTAAAAGGTAAGCCTAATATGCCTAGCTATGTACAAATACATAAGTACAAACTAGACAATAGTAAAAACCATAGCAATGAACTTTAATGAGGATTTCAATAATACCAAGTTGCTTACTGTGAAGAAATTACTAATATTAAAGTGGAAAGCTGATGAACTATTGCTACTGTTTTACTTATATATTGGTAGGCCCTAGAAAAGTATAGAGCTCTCTCGCTGCTATGCACATACTAATCCTGCAACAAATAGTCCTACTGACTACAGTGTCACAGTTCACATAGTTAATACTTAGAAGGAATTCATTTTAATTCTGTGAAAACCTTGTAGGGGAGCTCCTGAACATTCAGTCCATATCTCCACAGTCCTCATGGTAATGTCTACACAGTGCTGAAGTTCACTGAAACAAATGAAAATAAAGTTGTTTACTAACTCTCAGCAGTGAACTATTAATTTGCTGCAGTCTTTACATATTTTGACTTCTAAAGAAAATAAATTGAACAGGTATTAAGGTTATGCATTTGGAATTATTTCCTTAAAGGATCATGGAATTTCATTTTATTTTCTTTCTTTTGTCAAAATGTGGCGTTTCTGCAAAGAGCAAATCTGTAATTATTAAATTAAGGATCTAAAACCCCCTTTCTTTTAAAAGAACTTTACAATGAAATTACCTGTAAAAAGTATCAGTTCTGGCTTTGTTTTTAAAAATATATTTTGTGTTGCAAGTATATAAATCAAGACACTGCATAATAACCCTAGACTTTTCTTTTCTTTCTTTTTATTTCTTTCTTTTTTTTCTTTTTTTTTTCTATAAATATTTTAATCTATTGATTTCAAAATTACCCTGGGCAGCTGGTCAGAGCCCTTGAAAATTTTGTATGTCCTTTTTTATAAAACTGAAAAATAGAAAGAACAGTAAATTTTAAGAAATATGACTTAATATTATATATTTTTCCTTTTTCCTAAAAAAACCAAAACTTCAAAAGACAAACGTAGAATCCATAAAGTCAGTTGATTCTGTTTTGGCTAGCATGAAAATATTGTTTACTAAAATATTGTTTACTAAAATGCAGAGTACAAAACAGGATTTCAAGTGCTCTTAAGTTGAACAGTTTCATTCCTGCACGTAAGATATGGTTAAATATCAGTCAGAACACAAAAGGCAACTAAATACCTCTGTTGTAAAATGTCCTGCTCCCCAGTATTGCTTTCCTGCAATACAGTTTTTAGTATTACTTTTTAAGTGCCTATATGTCCTAAGAATTTGTTACAGACTCTTTAAGGATCAAAACTGTGATACACGAGTCTGATGTTAATTGTTTAAAATGGAAGTATGTGAGAGTTAGGACTTTTAGGTCAAACGAGCCAAGGGAAAGCTCATAAAAATTTTGGGAGGCCTTTTCTGGAAAACAAGAAGATGACCTTTTTGTTTGTGGTTTTTTTTTTTTTTTTTTTAGTTTATTTGATATTAATCATATGTGGTCCAAATTAATCTTACATTGCAAGTGCAACCAGTGATGCTCAGGAGAACTGAAATGAATTTAAACATCATCAAACCCAAGGTTTTAAAATCCTATCAGGATTTTAGGAACAGATCTTTAGACAAAAGATTAGACTGAGAAGTACCCAAAGGAGCCTCCTGGAAAACCTCTCTTCAAGTGCTCTCTTCACAATTTATAAAAAGATTTATTTATTTTTTTAAAAAAAGCAGTGATTTAATGAGCTATGCATATTTATAGAATGAATTCAGTGTGAACAGAATAGAAACAGAAAAATACATTTTCTCATTCTGCTCAGAAAGGAAAGCATGGTTTGATTGCTAATCTGGTGTAGCTAGCTTTAGGAATAAGTTGAATTATCATTAATAATAGAGATTACCCAGTATACTACAATTTAATAGACTTTCAAAGACAAGGTTATCCGCTAATTGTATTACAGCTGTGCCTTTATCATGACTGAAGACAAATGCCTGCAACCATTTCTCATAAGTCAGATGTTTGCGGACCACATTGTAAATCTTATTGTGTTGCATTTTTTTCTCAGTGCTCAAACACACATGTTGCTGTTTTGTCTATGATGCAAGTTATACAGAAATAACATTTCATCTGATTGAATAAGCAGTAATAGTGTTTCTTTGTAAGAGGAGGTTTTACAGATAAAAAGTACTGCAGACTGGAATTTTGCTATATTTTCAACTGAAATGATTTAATAAGGTTGTTCATAACAAATATTTTGTGTGATGTAGGACAGATCTGAGGTATCAGAACATTCTACCTGACAATTTTATTCAAAGCTTTACTTCTCTAAGGCAGTTGGAGAAGCTATAACACTTGTATTTTTTCATGTAAAAAAGGATACTTTTCATTGAGAACTGGGCTGACATCACAAACTTATTCAATAATGGTCACTACCCACCAAGAGACTAAGAAATTATCAGGCCTGGGCTTGCCTAAGCAACAGTTAGTCAGCTTGTTATCCATATAGTACATTTTTCATGTTTGCGAACAGGAAAATACTTGGAAAAAAAGAAAAGCTGCTTGTAAGGAGCTCCTGGGGGGAAAAGGGGAGGGAGAGAGAGGAAAAATGTAGTTTGGTCAGAAGAGATCTTAGAAGTGTTTTTTAGAAGCAGGCTGATTGCTTCCGAAGAATATGTGCAAGTCGAGCATCTAATGCCTCTAACAGGGTTTCCCTGGTGGTGTGGATATTTTTATCTTTTAGATTAATTTAGAGCAGCTTAAACATTTTAAAGAGTCAAATCTGAATCTAATGTAAACCAGAATAATTATTAACTCAATTCACAAAAATTTCCAAACAGAAAAAACCAAAAAAATAACCCAAAACTTCCCACCCACTTTGCTGTAGTTGAACTTATTTTCTTGTTGTGTTTATCCTAAAAACTGAAGTTTTAATAATTCTGAAAAGGTTGTGATGTCTTGTGTTTATGAGTAGCAGTGGTATTTTTATTTACATATTTCTGTGTGTAGTAGCATACAGCAAGTACATGGTACGCTGCAGACTGACTATATCCAAGCAGATTAAGTTGAGACTTCAATAATGGCATAGTCATTTGCTTGCTTTTACTGCTACCTCATTCTCACCAACCCATGCTGTATTTTCACATTTTACACACACTTATTGAAAGGGAGATTATCTTTTATGGTATGCCTGCACCGAAATTAGATTCTGAGAGGTACTTCTGGATACAATCCCCATACCCACTACAAAGAATCATGTTAACTAATTTGAAAGCACAGGTTTATTTCATCAATGTACTAAAACCATTTCTAAATGGAAATTTCCATATTGAAAATGTCAGACAGGAGATGTACAATAGACATATCAAAGCTTCTGGCATGGTATAACAAAGTTTTGCAGGGTCTGTACATGTAAAACGATGCCACAAAAAGAGATTGTCTGAACAGGAGAGGGCTGCAGATGACACTCCAAAGGAAAATTACTATTTCAGAAGACAAATTTAGAAAGGGTACCTCTCTCTGTAGCTGTTAGGTTTAAAATCCTGTGTTTGATAATCTATTAAACAAAAAGCTGAATCAATTTTCACCACTTGTCTGTATATGTGTTCTCTACTGATTTTTCACTTAATATTTCTTCATCTGTCTCCATGAACATAAATTTGTTGAAATGTACATTGATTTCTTTGTAAAAACAAGTAGAAGTACAAGCTGTTAATCCACCTTCTGTGACTTTTCCAGCTTTGTTTAAGAGCCAGATATTCCATAGAACCCAATGCAAAGCAAGCATAAAAATACTTTCGCTCCTGCAAAAGGATTTTATGTTTGGCAACAATAACTGACATTGGAAGGAGTATTTCACTGGAAGTCCTAGCTAAGTTTAACTATTTAAGTATAGTAATGTACTACACAAAGGCATAGTTACTGCATGCATACATAGAATAGCTATCTATGTAAGTGTAACATAACTATGTTTAGGTAAGTCTAGTATCCCCCTTGGCCTCCAACAAGGCAACATCGCTTTACATATTAACTTATGAAATTATGATCATTTCCCCCTTGGCCTCCAACAAGGCAACATCACTTTACATACTGACTTATGAAATTATGATCATTCTGTCTCCTATATTTCTGTCTGGAAACAAAATCCAGAAGATCCCTATCAGGTAGGTGAAGTTAAAGAACATAAAAAATATGGGTCTAGGACTTCACTTTAAAATTTCCAGTCATAGAATCATAGAATAGTTAGGGGACCTTAAGATCAGCTAGTTCCAACACCCCTGCCATGGGCACGGACACCTCACACTAAACCATGCCACCCAAGGCTATGTCCAACCTGGCCTTGAACATTGCCAGCAATGGAGCATTCACAGCTTCCCTGGGAAACCCACTCCAGTGCCTCAACACCCTTACAGTAAAGAATTTCTTCCTCACATCCTATCTAAACTTCCCCTGGTTAAGTTTGAACTCGTTACCCCTTGTCCTATCACTGCAGCCCCTCATGAAGAGTCCCACCCCAGCATCCCTATAGGCCCCCTTCAGATACTAGAAGGCTGCTATGAGGTCTCCACGCAGCCTTCTCTTCAACAGGCTGAACAGACCCAACTTTCTCAGACTGCCTTCATACAGGCGGTGCTCCAATACCCTCATCATCCTCGTGGCCCTCCTCTGCACTTATTCCAACCATTCCATGCCCTTTTGATGTTGAGGACACCAGAACTGCACACAGTACTCCAAGTGAGGTTTCAGGAGAGCAGAGTAGAGGGGCAGGATCACCTCCCTCGACCTGCTGGTCACGTTCCTTCTGATGCAGCCCAGGATATGGTTGGCTTTCTGGGCTGCAAGCTCACACTGCAGCCGGCTCATGTTCATTTTCTCATTGACCAACACCGCCAAGTCCTTCTGCTCAGGGCTGCTCTGAATCTCTTCTCTGCCCAACCTGGAGCTGTGCCTGGGATTGCTCACACCCAGCTGTAGGACCTTGCACTTGGCATGGTTAAACTTCATCAGATTGGCATCAGCCCACCTCACAAGCATGCCAAGGTCCCTCTGGATGGCATTCCTTCCCTCCAGCGTGTCAACTGAACTACACAACTTGCTGTCATCTGCAAACTTGCTGAGAGCGCACTCAACCCCACTGTCCATGTCACTGACAAAGATGTTGAACAAGAGCGGTCCCAACACTGATACCTGAGGGACGCTACTCGTTACTGATCTCCAGCTGGACATTGAGCAGCTGCTGGGAGAAGTGGCACCAGAATCACAGCCAAATTATAGAGGCGATGAAAATAAAAGAAACTTTATCTGGAGGCTTAGAGGAGACTTCAGAGTTTGTTGTCATAAAAAAAAGTAAAAAATTGCAGATATTCTTGAAGGAAAAGGATTGTCTTTATTCACATTCCAAATCATTCTGGTTTGTCTATTTGTAAAACTTCGGGGTTATTTTAGCTTATGTTAAAATACAAATTTGTTTTACGTGTTTTAGTCTAAAGTCAAAAGTCTAATCAGACTCATGAAAAACTTAAGCCAACCCAGGGTCTTGGTCTTATCACATGGAGAGAGCAGTTAAAGTTACCATGCAACTGAGCCAGATTCTATCAGTCTGTTTGGGTGGCTACAAACAAATAAAATCAAGCAAGTGACCTCTTCCCTTTCCCTCTTCCAAAGGAAATGTCAAAACACAAAATCAGTATTCCCACTAAAATCGGTTTTGGCATTCACTGAGCATGACAAATGATATCCTCTGACCTATAAATGTAAATTGCCAGACATTCTGGAGATGTAACAAAACCTCTTCAATCTTTCTAATTACCAGCATGACAATGCGTACATTTAATTTTCAATTTCAATGACATCCTTTAACACTCCAAGTGCTTGTTGTGATCCAGATTAGTCTACTCTCACAGATTACAGGGAACAGAGCTTTATCTATTAATTTCATTATCAAATCCTTAAATTCTTATTTAGTTCCAACAAATGTTTTAGAAAAATACCTTGACTGAAAACAGGAAAACAACCATTATATTGCTGGGTCATTTATTTTCATGTTTATTCTCTCTCACTATTACACTTTACAATTTAGAATTGAGACAAGAATTAGTGTGCTAGCAGAAGGAAAAAATCATATAACTCTTCATCCTTCATTACATACAAATGTATTGCTTCGCTATGTGTGGTCTACAACTAGCTTCAGATAATAAGATGAAAACCGTGTAGCTTAAGTCCAAACCACAAAAGAAAAACACCAAAAAACCCCAAAAAACCCCCGAACAACCAAAAAAACCCAACAACAACCAAACAAAAAACCCAAAAGCCAACCAAACAAAACGACTTCTGAAAAGTTCAGAGTACATAGTGCCATAAGCAGGAAACCACCCTAGCTATTAGTCATCTTGCTGGTGGAGAGCTTTGCAAAGAAACACACAGAAGTAATTCCTGTCCATAAACTGATGTGGGACTGTCCTGG